>JALPQI010030767.1:0-127219 GCA_025490895.1 Thaumatotibia leucotreta | reverse complement strand
GTTAAATTTAGTTTTCATTAAAAGCCCTTAACTATGTAAAATTGCAATCGATTCACACTTGCCGGTAAAATAACAAATGAAAAAAGCAGAACAGCCGATATTCACGCATTCTAAAGGGTTTTGAAGGGGTGGGCAGGGCACGTCACACGTAGGACCGATGATCATTGGGACCAAAAGGTTCTCGAGTGGCGACCACGTACCGAAAGAAGTTTAGAATTACGTGTTTGTTTTGACTGAAACTGTCAATTTAAATTGCCATTAGACCCCGAATTGTTGTGGTATTGATGGTAGAAATAGAACAAAATGATATATAAATTATAAGATGATAAATCATAATAAGATACATATTCTTAATAATGTAGGAAATGGTATATATTATGTAAACCGTGTTAGGGTAGTTCTATGCGATCATTCATTCGCAACAATCAAGTCATTACCATTCCCAAATTATTGACGAACTGCGTATAAATAGTGGAGTCATTTTCGATTATCTTATAGCAGACGCATGTTTGTCTGCTATTTTGGCATAATAGTCTCATTTGCTTTTATAAAACGGTAAATAAAGTGGTGATGGTAATGAACAAAAAAAAACGCGTAACAAAATCGCATAGAAACACCGTTTACTGCCACAACAATCCGGCGTCTAAATTTACCATGTATATATATTGCCTGAATTAAGAATAAAAACAAAACAAACACGCAAAAAAGTTGCAGCCTTTGCGCAGTAGGTATCCGAACGTATCGAAAACTTACTAGATTTACTACATAGTAGAACCTACATCGTGTAACGACAAATTGAGCAGAGATTTAGTGGGCACAAGCATTACTCGCGATGAAAGTGCTTGCTTGGCGTATAATGTTGTAACTTTGCTTTTCTTTGACCCCCATAAGGTTAAGCGTAGGTAAAGATGTCAGTTTCAAATTGCTTGGAGAAACGGAGCATTTGAAGTAAAGGTATTGGCAGAACTGATGGGTACTTACTGGTTCTGCTTGTTATTGTGAGCCGCGTTTTATCGTAAGCGAACAACATTGATTGTCTATGGTTTGTCTTCATTCATATTTATAGTTTGTAGGATACAACTTGGAACATTTGACGTTTTGAACGCTAAGGGCTATCGAAAATAATAACCAAATTTAAAACTTAAAAAAAAAAAGACTTCAACCTACTTCTCCGAGATTCCATCATCAGAACCCGACTTGGTGCCAACAGGAGCATCTCAGTTTATTCTGAAGTCGGTTAAAATAGTACATTACGACACAAGTGCGAAAAACATGAAATTTCGTTTTTGCTCGTGTCTCCTACGACATTTTTTAGTACAGATGGCCCTCCAAAGTTTTGAACCTGACGTAAAACGACACACTTCTCGCACTAGAGCCTAAAAAATACACCATCTGTACTATTTCCTAACTAGTGCGGGAAAACTTTTTTTCGGCGAGGGTGAAAGTTGAAGCCCGAGTGAAACGGGGGCGACAATCACCCGAGTTAAAAATAGTTATTTGTTATACAAGGGTGCAAAGTTGTATTTTACCCGCGAGTATGAAATTGAAACACGAGCAATCGAAAGGATTCTATAGTTGAACCACGAGCGAAGCGAGTGGTTCTGAAATAGAATCCTGAGCGCAGCGAGTGTTATAACATACGAGAAGTAAAATACATTTGCACCCGTGTGTAACACAAAACTTTCCCCTCACTACTTATAGCGAGGAAACTCAAAAAAGGTAATTATTTGTTCACATTACAATCGTCATCGGGTAGTGATAATAATTTTCCAAATGCATAATGTATTTAATGCAAGATTTTGTCGCAGTAAACTTAGCACGAAAAAGTAAACGCAGCACGATTTTAACACATTCCTGTAATTGCACACCAACGCCAATGCATTATTAAATCATTCTCATTCATTATTTTTACAAAATTATAACAGAACACTCTGAAAGTTGTTTAGTTTACTATTTTTATACGGTGTTCGAGTCGGTAAATAAAGATTATAACCTATAATATTCATTGACAATGTTGACGTTGACATTTTCTGCGTTTTGTGATTGCATCTAGTCATCTTATCATCATTCACTAAAACAATTTTTACTTATGGAACTTTAGGATTTATGTGTTAAAATTATCATATTATATAAAAGTTTGTATTTTACACTAAATTCTCAAACAAATTATTTAATTATCATTAATATGGAACGATTTCCATGAGCATTTTACGTTTTGTTAATGCTACTTCGCGCTGCGCTCCAAGATCATTACTTTGCCACACAAGTGAATAATATGCGTTTTTACACGTTCGTATTAAAGGATAAACGAGCACTTTACGAGCTAGTGAGGGGAAAAAGTTTTTGCACGTGTAAGGGACGATTTTTTTCATGATAAGTGCGTCAAAAAGAGAAATTGCCGCGCACGAAGCGTGCGCAAAGTTCGTTTTGCGCACTAGTTAGGAAAAATAATTATAGAAATCGGTTAACGTGGTATCGAGTTATTCAATACTGAATAATTTATTGGTTCCACACAGTTTACAAGGTATTTATATGTGAACATAAAGTTTTTACAGCTATTTCATTACTAAAACTTAATGTGGACCCTGATAGGCGCAGCAAGCTTGTAAAAGAGAAGATGACGTACATATAAATAGAATAAAAATATAGAGATGATTCGTTCGTTTGTCGTGCGTCGTCATGCACATGCCTAATGTAAATTTAACACGTTCCATGTGCAGCTAAAATCGATAGTGTCACCTCTCACGTGCAAATTCTCGCACAAAATTTGAAGCATCCTGGCATTCCTGGCAACAGTACCTATTAAAAGTCCGCCAATACCAAATTTTATCAAAGTCACTTTTTACAACTGATACGTGTGGGTAAGTTAACGTAGCTTAGCTCGTACGTCATGATCATCATCATCATCATCATCATCATCATCATCAAATTTCAAATTATCCCTATTTTTAAATAGGGTCGTGCATCATATATGCTGCATTCACGTATCATCAATACCTTCAAATGCATCACATATGATGCATGCACAGGGAACGTGTTAAGACTTATATGGTTTTATCATTGATGCCATTGTCAGAACTGGACCAAATTGAAATGGGACCAATCGGTGAAAAAAAAACCATACAGTCGAAATGAGAATCTCATCCTTTTTTTGAAGTCGGTTGAAAATTACACAAAACGATGGACCTCTGAGTCATAATAATAAATAATCATAATTTCCTTCGGTTACCGCGAGGATTACACATGAAATAAAACTATGAAAACGGATAAACTCGCGTACCTATATTAACTAATTTTAACTTCATTCCGACGTTTCGAACACTCCGAGTTTATCCGTTTTCATAGTTTTAAATCATAATTTCTTTATTTCAGAGTTGAATAGGTATTCGATACGATAGTTGTTAACAATTTGTATAAATCAGTAAAACTCATAATTATAGATTAGTACTTAACTTACTAGGGTTTATCTACGGAAACCATGAAAATCAGAAAAAAACAAAACAGAATAGTCAGGAGTAACTAGTCGATAGTCAGGAATGCTGAGTGGGACACCTTGATTAATCCAACCCAGTATTTTCAAAATTAGGCTATCAAATCCACAATGCCTTTAATAATGCCGTTGGAACTGCTCCTGACTCGGCCAAGCAAGGACACAATTTTTTTTCGCATGATTGCTGAGAATCCGCCCGTTCGAGCTTCGCAGAATATGCCGGATGCAGTGGACCTGCGGGGCATGAGACTCTTACATTAAATCTACTGCTGGACGTAGCCTCCCCTATTAACTAGACGCATTAGGAGGTCATCATCATCATCCTATGATAGTCCACTGCTGGACGTAGACCTCTCCTATTAACTATGCGTATTTATAAATGCATTAGGAGGTAAATACCCATAATCGCCACGCTGGGCAAGCGAATTGGCGATCGCAGTAATGTGTCCACTATGATGACGCTGCTGCCCATCATCAATCTTTTATCAAATAATGGCCAGTGACACTTCAATCCCTTAGTGGACTCTTACGACACCCGCAGGAGGAGTTGGGGTGGTGATAAATGTATTATTATTGCCGTCACCACACGGCATTAGGAGGTAAATGCCCATTATCGCCACGCTGGCCAAGCTGACGCTGCTGCCCATCATCAATCAAAAATCAAAGGACACTATCCATAGTGACACTTCAATCCCTTTTTCCGAAGCTATGTTCGTCAGCCTCTGTATCCTAGTTGGTAGTGACCCTGCCTACAAAGCTTTAGGTTCCGGGTTCGAATAATTTGTTTCTTGGTCGTGGCTATCCTATGTATTTAAGTATCTATTATATATGTATATCGTCGCTTGGTAGCCACATCACAAGCCTTAATTGAGCTTACCGTGGGACTACAATTTGTGTAACATGTCCCAAGATATTTGTTTATGTGATTCCAACTAATTGGATCATTCGATGACAACCGCTGTCCAATAACCACTTCATCATGACGACCGATTTGCATTCCATTTTCTCCTTATTTGCATATGGCGTATAAATAGAGTATAATGGCTGGGCTTGTCATAAGCGAGGAGCGGTGTGATTATGCACGGTACCCACTACACACGAAAAAAAGGAATAAGGTTTGGGTCAAAATTCTTTTCGTTGTCTTATTTATTACTCGCTGAGGGTACAACAGTTGCGGTCGCGCCACTACGTGCACTTCAGCTCGTTCGTGGTGCGCGTGCCGCGCCAGCTGCAGGACACCATCGCGAGTGCCGACTTCTGGCCGAAGGGCGTCGTGTTTCGGCAGTTCCGAGGCAATCTGCCGAATCCTACGCCAGATCAGACGACGTAACGGAGCCACGCCACGTCGTTACGTCGCCTAAATCAAGCTAGTTTTAAGTTATTTTTATTTGATGTTTAAATTTTTAGTTCGCAGTGACTTGGTTTTTACTGTAATGCTGTGAAACTTGTTGGAATAAAATAAAATAAATAAATAAAATTTTATGTCTCTAAAAAACGTGACGCAGTGGTGATTTTTGTATAAGATGATGTTTTGTTTTCAATTTCTGATGTATGGATTAAAATCTAGCGTGAGAAAGAAATGAAGTGCATCGGATTTTTTAAATATAGGTTCGAAACGGCAACTACGAGTAATAGCGTGACAGTGGTTTGAAACAAGGCAAAGAAAAAAAAATTGTACTCGTTTTCGTAAAAATTGTAAAACATTTGCTTAGCAGCCATCACAATTGTCTATCTTACCTTTATTTTTTTTAAGTGTAAATAAGCCAGTGCTTCGGCCTATGTGAAGGCAGGAAGAGCTGTTGCCAGTATTTGTAGTAAAGTAATAAATTATTGCCAAATTATAATATTTGCTTACAAAAGTATCTAGCCGGCTATATTAATATGATTGACCCCGCACGATTCGGTTAAACTTTAAAGGTGCATTCAGAAGAAACGAGCATGTGCTATTCTATCCCCCACTCTACGAAATCAACGAATCAAGTTTTGTGTAGCGATTGAATTTCGTAGAGTAGGGGCTTAGAATAGCGAATGCTCGTTTGATCTGCATGCACCTTAATATAGCGTAGAGGCTGGACATGGAGACAATGTGTGCGTAATAATCGGCCTTCGGTTCTATTTTTTGTTACTTTTTTTAAATAATAATTTTTAACAGGTTATCCAATTTCATCGAAATTTTAATAAAGGTCTTGTTAACATGATTTAAAACCTATATTAACCATGTAAGTACCTAAATACAAATGATTGAGCACCTAAATATAGTGGCATTGTGCTCAATGATTTGAATTTACACACATATTATTTTTATTATTAACATTATATTTTTCTACCTTCGGAAGTTTACAGTGTCAATCCGCCTCCACCTTTTGCCTTACTCCCGTCTAGACATCGTAGTGGCGTCAACCTAATAGCACAGATGCTGAGCTATTGACCAATCTCGTTGCTGAACTTCCGTCCTTCGAGGTGCATTCAGACCAAAAGAGCATTCGCTGTTCTATCCCCGCTCTACGAAATCAACCAATCACGTTTTGTGTGACGATCGAATTTCGCAGAGTGGGAGGTTAGAATAGCGAATGTTCGTTTTGTCTGAATGCACCTTAACAGCCGGCAACGGGCTTGATTCGTTTTGCCAATTTCGGGGTGGGCTGGCTTACGTGAGGCCCCCCCACTTTAATAGTATTTTATGTGACTGGTTCATAATGAGAGGCATCAATACACGAGTGTTGTTTTATGAAACGAGCCGAAGGCGAGTTTCATAATAGGATAACACGAGTGTTTTAATGCCTAATTATGAACAGTTGCATACATAACTTTATCTACATGCATATAATAAGTTTTCTACAATATGTTTATTTTTGTGGCAGCAAATTATTGGTCACGGTTGTAGCGGCGTCCCGGATTTCTGGTGGTGTTTCACACATTTCAACATCACTGTCTTCGTCGTCATAAATAATTTTTCAGTGTAAATATTTCACAACGAACTCTATAATATTTAACTTTCAAGTCAACAGTCCAAAAAAGTTGGATGTTTGAAACAATTCAAACAAAACAAATGACTGAACTGACATTAGTTTTTTTTTATTCATAAACCAGGTAAGGTCTTGAGTCGATATCGATTCTCAAATCGATTCTCAGTATTCGAGATTTAGAAGAATGTATGGAAAATGAATTTTAATGTGAATGAAATTACAAATCGATTAATTCGATAATCGAAATTAAAGTGTGTTTTTTCTTTTTAACAGAATGTTCGAAATTTAATTGTGATTAAGATATCGGTTGCCGATATCGTAAAGTAAAAATTATGATACACCCACAGATACAGATTTCTTAAAGTAGGCTATTTGCTTACCGCCGCTAAACATATTGTAGACAACTTATGATATGGATGTAGATAAAAATTAATATAAAATAATCACTAATTTGAATAATTTAAAAACCGACTTCAACCGATTTCTCCAAGATTCCATCATCAGACCATTTAGACCCCGACTTGGTGCCAACAGGTCCATACTCAAGGTTATACCCGTTAAATTAAAAAAATGTAAATTGTTTCTCAATTTTTGGCAATCAAGAACGACCTCTCCAATAATCTCACTGTCCTTCTAAACTTCAACAAAAACAATTCAAATACAGTGTAAACTCTTTATAGCGTTTTCCTTTATAACGATAAGCTCCCTATAACGTTGAAGTGAGTACAACGTGGTTGGTTTGCGTTAAAACCCACATATTGAACACTCTTTATAGCGATACGCTATTCTATATTAGGTACGAAGAAATGTGTGAAATAATTTTAGACAGTAAATATTTATTATCGGTACATATTATTGTTTATATTATGTTATCATTATCAGGTAACAAGACTTTGAAGCTCCGAAACATCCTAGGTCGGTCTAGCTTTTGTTATTCTTAATTGCCTTGAACACGTGTTGTATTACCCATTGTTTTCTCGGAAGTGATGGGCTTCGACCAATCATACTTGGTACCATCGTAGTATGTGTCTTGTTAATTTGGTTGTTTTTTGTTCTCTCCATATAACGATAACTCTCTATAACGACATAAAATGCTTAGTCCCTTGAATTTCGTTATAAATAGTTTACGCTGTATTTACGGAAACGGGTCACTCACGTAATTCAAGTCGATAATTGCTAATACACGTAACGTCCACGTCGGGCTTTGGTCTGGGGTACTCCTTGATACTCTCAATGGATCGAACATGTCTAGCAAATATTGACTTGAATTACCTTCGTACATAACCCGTTACGCAAAAAAATTTACTATGTTTTATTTATTTTATTTTATTTATTTGGGGCATAAGAAATTTACAAAATTGAGTGTATAGTAAACAAAGCCAATAAAAGATGTCCACAAAAACACAATGAACATGCAATAACAAGATACACAGAGCGTGCGCATTTATACTAACTAACGTTATGAGTCTTACGTTAGTTATAATTAAAAAAAAATCTCTTATCTATTAAAGATTTCAAGTATTCACCCCAACGGGGCATATATAATTTAGTATGGTTTTCCCCACGACGCAACTCGTAAACAAAGTCGATTTCATCGCCCCACTCACGTGTTCTTGTTATTCAGTCTGTCGCATTCCTTCCTGCTGAATAAGAGTAAGACGCACAAACCGATCGGCTTCGATTCTAGCCACGCCCCAAACCCGAAATTATACGAGCTCAAGCTCAGTCGAAATGTTACCAGTGTAGGGCAGTGTATTGTTTTGTTCAATATCGAGTTTTTTTTATTATTTTGTCAAAGGTATTCCTTAATAACAATGACTCTCTGTGATAAATTTGCGGTTCTAGCAGTGTTTAACGGCACGATTTTGACGGTATTCCCCAAAAATGAACCAAGGTCCAAGTGGCGTGTGCAATGGATTGGAGACAATTCATTTTGGTATTTGGATAAAGAAAACGGATACGAATACAGGGAAGGATGTGTAGTAGGCTATGCTTGTAAGTAAAAGTAGTACCTATTTACACTACTATTATTTATATTGTAACAATTTGGTTATAACCGTGTGGTTTTGTTCCAAATACAGTGTGCTACGTTACCATGACCCGGGCTTTTACGAAAATGCATTACTAGTTACTAGCAATCCTTTTCAAGTATTAACATTTGGCAAATAATTAAATTGACCGTAAAAATTAATTTTATTTCCTCCAAACGATCAATGTAACGCGTGAACTGCTTACTCGTAGTTGTCAAACGTTGTGAGTGGCTGAGATCTGTCATTGTCAAGTGCAAATTAACGATTAATTTTGAAGTCCATTGCTTCTCAATTAACTTTTCTTAGAAAGTTAGTTACTTTTAAAATTAGCATTTTGAATCGAATAAATGCAGTATCATGTTAACATACTGTAGGTATATAAAATAAAATAAAAAATAAATATGATGAGACATCTTACACAAATGGCTTGTGATGTGGGTACCAAGCGACGATACATATAGATATTATAGATACTTAAATACATAGACAGATTAGACAGCCATGACCAAGGAACAAATATTTGTTATAAATAAATACACAAATAATGCCCTCGCCATTCGAACCCGAAACCTCCAGCTTCGTAAGCAGGGTCACTACCATGTCTACCAACTAGGCTACGGAGGCTGAGTAACTGGAACCAATTTGCGGTTCTAGCCCTTAACTTGGCAGTGTATCTTATAGGATACATACTTTTTACCCACTTTTTGTATTTTTTTAAATCATATATTTTTTTTAATTCTACCAAGTTTAGGGCTAGCAGTGTTTGACAGCAAGATTCTGACGGTATATTCCCAAAAAAGTGGCGTGTGCAATGGATTGGAGACAAATCATAATTATGTCAGCTAGCATATTTTAATCACATAATTTTTCAAACTTCTCTATCGTACGTATTTGACGATTGTAATAATTATGCAGCTGTTTAGTCATGAATTGTAAAATGTCCATACCAAAAAGGCCAACGTGAAAATTTTTAGCATCTGTCTTTGTCGCTCTAATGCAGGCGTAATCGGAGTGACAAAAACAAAATAAAATGACCACCCATTGTGTTTTGTTTGTTTCCAGGGAACAATTGTAATTATTACATAACATCTTCAGCAGCTATAAAAAAACTGCCATATGAATTTCTTCAATTCCCAAATCCGGTAAGCTTTTTTCTCTCCATTCTCTTCTTTCTTTAACGTTTAATTCTTCACGTAACACGATAAATAATAATTATCGATTTAAGGACATTCAATATCGTTTCCTGGTTTCAAAATATTTTTGCCACGAGAAAATGTACTGTACATCTGTATTTGGGTTCGGCCGTTCAGATAAGGGATAAAAAAAATCTAACCTTTTCTTATTCGGAAAATGTTAATAATGTACAGTGCTGAATTTTATAATTTGTTTCAAATGTTATTACATTCCACAAACTAGTTGAGCTTTGCTGGTACTTTGTATAAATCATAGAATTAACATGAGAAACCACATCTGGATGCTTACCCAAGTTGCCAATCGCTAGCGCTTGCTAGCGCATCGTAGTTTTTCCTCTCTGTCACTCCTTCATATTAGTGCGACAAACAGGGAAAACTACGATGCGCTAGCAAGCGCTAGCGATTGGCAACTTGGCTAAGCACCCAATCCCTTTTATTTATATTCCAGAGAGTAAAACCTGAAGTCGTCACAAAATATTATGAAGATAAGGTGCGTGAGGCAACAGGCAGGAAAGAACTGTCAAAAAAAACAACAGAAAATTTTGAACGATGGAAAAAAATGGTCAGGATTGATAAGGACGAAACAAGTGTATCCAACATGGCGATTAGGAAATATCCAATCCTAGTTCAACCAGTAAATTTAGATCCAAATTGGTCAAAAAGGTACACGTCATATCAACTATTTAACCGATTTAAAATACAATGTAAACTCTTTATAGGGTCATTTGCAGAAAATTTTTTTTGCGATCATGGACTGTACCTAATACATCATTTTACTCGGCATCGTGCGTACATTTCAGTTATGAAACAAAAAAAAATGTCCCTAATGTCACGAAAATAAGTATGTAAATTGAGTCTACTCAGTTTAGTTACTCCCATACTAAATGTATGAAACGAAATGTAACGAAACTGATAAAAAAAATCTCAAATTTGTTACAGAATTTTTCATACCTTTTTTTTTAGGGTAACGGTAGATGGGCAGGATATTCAGTATGTCGATGAGTACATTTACTTGGGCCAGATAGTATCCTTCGAAAACAGGCAGTTCAAGGAAATCGATCGTCGTATCGCAAACGCCTGGAAGAGCTTCTGGTCCATGAAGGGCAACCTGCCACTGTCGCTTAAGCGCAAACTCCTCGATATGTGTATTCTGCCCATCCTAACCTACGGCGCTCAAACTTGGTCTCAGACTGAAGCTCAAAAGTCCAAACTCAAGGTTTGTCAGCGAGCTATGGAGCGCAGCATTTTGGGTGTTCGTAGGACAGATCGTATACGAAATACCGACCTGCGTTCCAAGACCGGAGTAACAGATGTGGGTATGAAGGCCGCCAAGCTCAAGTGGGAATGGGCGGGGCACGTCTGCCGAATGCATCCGTCGTATTGGGCTAAAATCCTAACTGACTGGGAGCCACAAGATGGCCAACGGAGCAGAGGCAGACCAAAGAGGAGATGGCGGGACGACATGGACGCGTACGACGTGAGGTGGAGGGAACTGGCCATGGATAGGGACGATTGGAGGAAGAGAGGGGAGGCTTTTGCCCAGCAGTGGGACACCAAATAGGCTATGAAGGAGTGAAGGAGTATGGGAGTAACTAAACAGAGAAATCTCAATTTACATACTTATTTTCGTGACATTAAAGGTACACTTTTTCTGCAAATTACACTATAACGTTTTCCATAACGATAAGCTCGCTATAACGTTGAAGAGAGTAAGAGAGCGCCGCGCTGTTAGAGAGTCGATTGGCGATGGCGTGGGCATAGTGCTTGATAATGGAGACCTAGGCTCTCCGAAACACGGTGTAGTGACTAAATGCACATGAATTTAACCATTTAACCCTTAAATGCATGACCCCTACAAAGATCTATTCAAATTTGAATTCTGACGGGTTGTCAATAGATTCGAGAATAGATGATGCATATATATACATCACTATGCATTTAAGGGTTAAATATGTTTATAATACATTCTGTCTTAGCTTTTTTATAACGAAAATTAAAATATATTTAGAGACAAAATTATAAACCGATTTTTGTTTAGGTACCTACTTATATTTTCTTGACTTTTATTTCAGACAGTTGAACAATGACTCATTTAGTCCACCATCCGTATGCGTAGACCAGGATAAATTAAAAGAAATTACTGTACGAGATTCCAATCCTTATCTCAATAAACCGGAGGTAAGTACTTGCTACATTTATTTTGTTAATTCTAAGGTCTGTTACGAATTGGTATTGTTCATTTATTTTTACCCCTCAATTTTAAAATTTATTCTGAAATAATAGGGTATTTTAAGGGTATTTAGGGTAATTCTATAAATAAATAAAATAACATGACAATATTTATTTGTCTTGACAAACACCATTGACTAAACTAACAAATTAAAAGTGACGTAAACCCACCGAGACGAGCAACAAACAAGGAGAAGCTCTACCGCGTATAAATTCTAATCATCATCAGCCTATGATAGTCCTAACCTCTCCTATTAAGTATGCGTATAGATGCATTAGGAGGTAAATGCCCATAATCGCCACGCTGGGTAAGCGGATTGGCGATCGCAGTAATGTGTCCACTATGATGACGCTGCTGCCCATCATCAATCTTTAATCAAGTATGGTTGGCCGTGTGGTGACGGCAGAAAGAATACATTTGTCACCACCCCAACTCCTCCTGCGGGTGTCGTAAGAGTCGACTAAGGGATTGAAGTGTCACTGACCATACTTGATTAAAGACAAATTCTAATACGGGCGACCAATTAAATCAGACATGGAATTCATCAGTGTAATCCAGGATTAAGAGGTCTATTTTTAAAATTACACTTAATTACGACCCCAAAGAATTTTCTAAAAATTTTCGGAGCAGCAATGTAATGTACTTACGTTAAAATATTGTCTATGATTTTAGAAAACATACGTTATTAAAAAACGTAGAAACCTAATAAAGTGGCAAAGTTTTTGTTAACGTATTCGATTTTTTTTTCTGGATACCCATCAATATTGTATCAACACCGTTCGATAGAGTAGGAAATTTGCAGTCGAACGGTATGCTTAACTCAATTTTGTCATTTTGGTGGTTACATTAATTCATATTACAATCGATGATATGTTTGTTAATTATTTTTAAATTAAGCAGACAACTATAAACAAACCTAAATACTTTTTTATTTTATAATCACGCACTTTTAGAACACAATCGTACTATAATCGCATACTTAAACCTGGAATCTTGAGTTCACATACATTTTTAGTTGAAATTATTGATATTTATTAGTATTAACGTAAAAATACATCTGCGAACGCGTTTTACGATTGTAGTGTCAAAGACGTCAAATGCTATGAAAAGTCACCCATATTTGTTTACATGTTTTTGTTTTCTACTGATGAGCATAACTAGTATAATAGTATCTAGTAGAACATATCCGGTAATGACGGTAATGTCTAAACTATTTTTTATGGTGGGGGTTTATCAAAGTTACTAATAAAGAATCGCAAAACTTGTGAGAAACTTGAATAATTTTTAATATATATCATGTGAATCAGATACATGAAGATTTGGCTTGCAGTTTCACATTTCAATTTGTTACAGTAGCTTAATTTGTATAGGTACTTTATTGTATTACAGAACGAGAATCCTTTACATGATATTACAAGACTCCGGCAAAGACAAGCGATGATAAACAATATGGATGATGATGACGATGAAGCGAGTAAAAACAAGGAAAAACTATCAGAAAATATATACCAATGGAAAGGCATTATGGCAAAAATAAATGATAATTCAAATTCATCATATACTCTGCCTACTGAAAAGGTAATGTCTGATTTAAACAGGAATCATTTAGTTACTGGTACTTACTAAAAATGTTACTGGTAGGTACTATTAGATTTTTTACATAACTAGATCAGAACAATAACAATCTTAACATCGAAAAAAAAGTCTTTCGAGAGTTTTGTGTTTACGAGGAAATGGAATCTGTAGGTAAGCTTTTATAAAAATAGGTATAATTATAAAAAAACTTTGCAATTGCTTTGTACGGCCTAGAGCTCCGAAATTTACAAATATGTACGTATTAACTGTACAAGTAGGTAACATAATTATTTCTAACGGCCAGTGTAACACGTTCACTATTTAGTTGTCAAACAAATAATCAGTCATTGCCAAAAAACTATTAATTCTGAAGTGCATTTCCTTTCTACTCACTTAACTTTTTCTGAAAAATTTTGAGTAACAATCTGCATCTTATTGCTCCGTTTTAATAAAAATATAATGGTAATAAATAAACACATAAATGCATTTAAATATCGACAGTCCGCTGCAATCGACATCGACAACATATTAACGGAAGAATTGAAAAATATACATAATGCAACGCAAACATCAATTAATACTGAGAAGCAAGGAAAAGAAAATAACCAAACTATATCAAATCAAAATAAAAGTTTTGGGAGTAAGAAGTCCAAGACTGAACCGAATGCCATCAGGTCGAAAGAGGAATTCATACAGAAACCTGCTACTACACCAGTTGATAAAACACCAGGTGATTATAAGCACCATAATGAAGAAGATCTAGTATCAAACAACAGAGACGAAGATTCGGGAAAAAAAGTTGTCTTATTCAATGGGCAATATTTGACGGTTGGTTCGTACAAGGATACAGATTGGAATAATTTTGATACCAACCAAATTACAGACAACAAGTTTTGGTTCCTGGGTAGAGATAAACACATGTATTGTGAAGGAGCAATTATACAAAAGTGCGGTAAGTATAATGCACAAACTAATCATATAAATCAATCAATTCAGGCGTGTTTCCTGCAATAACGTTAGTAAGATGACGGATTTTTTAAACCATTCATGACTTTTATAGGACACCGGTCTCAAAAGAGACCAAACAATCATTGTACAGAATAAAGGGCCATGAGTTCAGGCTTTCTTCAGTCTTGGCCATTATGATTTTATGAACTTAATCTTGTATACTGTACAATAAATATTTATTACTTTAAATAAATGTTTACACAGTTTTATATCAGGGTTGCGTTTTATAAAGTTACAATTTCGCTGTTTGCCTCTCTTTCTAGCCAATCCGTGCGTGCGTTAGAGAGGCAAACAGCGACATTGTAACTTTATAAAACGCGACTCTGGTTCTATATTTATTATACGAACATTACATTTATTTCCACAGAAAATAAAGGAGCATCAGTTGAAGACTCCGCTTCTTCGTTATTTGAGCGTAATTTTTATCCATTTCCAGATCCGGTAAGCAATTTTTGGTACTTAAATTGTTACGACTCAATTTTGAAATTGGTCAGACATGACAAATACTTGTCACTTTTGGGTTATTTTCTACTAAAATATTATTTTCCCCACACTAGCTCGGAAACACCTACTTCCCTCACTAATTTCAGTGAGGAAAGTTGCATTTTAATCACTTGTGAGGGAAGTAAATTGACAGATGAACCGTGAAACGTTCAAAACCATGGAACGTCAAACGCTGGTATGGCTATGATTCGCTGATTATTTTTTGAGGGACACCATGAAAATTTTATCATACACCAGATTATTTCATTTATTCAAGATAATAAAATTATATTGTCAGTATTTCATTAAAACCTATCGCAAAATCTTATCATTTTGGACAAAAACCAGTTAAATCGCCTCCATAATTAGGCGAACTAAACTGACAGCTAATAATGATACCAGACATAGGAAAAAATAAATAGTGATAGGTAATGTCGATACGGAAATATCGATATAAACTTGTACGGCCTTTTTTAGGACATGTAAGTATATTAACGTATCTTCCTCGCTCTTGTCTAGAGGTGTAACGAATATCCCATTTTGAACATTCGCAAATACGAATGCAAATAAGAATAACTGCCATACAGTTTTCGTTACACCGCTACCCTTGTCATAAAAATTATGTGTCAAAAAGGTAACGTAATTTGAATTATCATGAGAAATACGTAACATAAGACCGATCCGATGGCGGAATTCGATTTCGAATGAACTTGAACTATCATACGCAGTCATACAGTCAAGTGTCAACAAAACCTAATGGCCGACAGCGTTTTTACCAATGTCCAAATCGATGTTTGATCATTTTATTTTTATGTTCCTTAAATTATTATTTGTTTATAACACTATTGGTATAATTTTATATTAATAATGCAATTTGACTAATTATCTGGTTTGAATTTAATTTTTAAATGTCGATATGAACAACACTAGCAAATTTTTGGCAACATTGGCGTGCATTGAACTGTCAAGTTAGTTCGCCTAATTTTGGAGGCGACTTTAGTATAATTTTACATTCAGAACCGAGGGGCCGCACATAGTGTGCCACTAAGAGGGATAGACATAGTCACTTACTACTAAGACGAAAGTGCCACACAGGCACTTAGTGACGTATTCAACGCATTTGTCTGGCACTTACATTTAGCATCTAAGGCACTGGTCTCACCGCGAGCTACTAAGCTATGAACTATCGGCTATAAACACGAACAAAAGATACGCACTCCCGTGTAAATAAAAGAGACACGGCGATACTCGCCCAGCTATCAGCTATCACCGCCGGGCGAGTAACGCCGTGTCTCTTTTATTTACACGGGAGTGCGTATCTTTTGTTCGTGTTTATAGCCGATAGTTCATAGCTTAGTAGCCCGCGGTGAGACCAGTGCCTTATGCACACACACACAAAAAATAGTGGCACAGTGATAAGGACGGACGATTATCGTTCCTTTTCACTTCCACTAGTAAAAAGTTTCATAAGACCATCCCTTTCGTTCTTGCTATTATTATAACGTTGTCAAATCCATATTAATCCTACATTCATGTTCAGAACGCAACCCGCTAACACTGACGTCTTGTACGTCAATGTTGCCAACTTATAAAAAAATACTCGAATGTACAGTTTAGTAAGGAAAGTTTCCTATGTAATATCTTACCAAAAAGTAGGCAATTTAAGTTTACCTCGCACATTTTTTAAAATGATTGATGTTTTAGCTGCCGGATACAGATTTTATACTTAAACATCATAGAAATTTTGACAATTTAATTAATGTAGATAGGTTTTATTGTAATTATATTAAAAAATCTAGTCACATAGACCTAGTCATTTACCAAATTAAGAGTTCTGCCTATTTTTTGGCATATTCTGGACTTTAAGTCTAGTACATTTTTAAATACTCTAAGTTATTTAGTAAAGACTGATTTGTTGCACTGATTTTTTTTACACGTTCGTAGCTGCTTCCTCGCTTTAGTGTGGGGAAAAATGTTGTGTTACACATGGGAGCAAAGTTTGTTTAATTATCGTGCCTTGAAACCCTCGCAACGCTCGAGATTCCATTTTTAAACTACTCTATACTATTGGCACGATGATTAAACAACTACTTTCCTCCCTTGTACAACAATAACTATTGTTCTTTTCCAGAATGTATCACCATTAGACGTGATAAATCATGTCAATCAGAGGAGACGTTTGATAAGAGAATATGAACCTTCGAAGAGAGACCTAAATTTGCAAAATTTGTCGAAAACTTTACGAGACTGGATACCAATTTGGGGTAAGCGGCATGGTTTAAACAAAAAACTCCATAGAAAGAAGACAAGCAATCACAACAGGCGATACAAATCAAGTACATCGAGAGTATCGAGAAACATGAAAACACGATCTGAGATCAAACAACCATCAAGTAGCAAAAGGAATTATAGAACGCGATCAAAAAAATTGGCTGAACCGTCGACTGAATTTGATCAATCATCTACATCACAGAGAAATGAGCAAAATGGACCCGTCACTAGGGGCACCCGGGGCTAAATCTTTTATTACATTGACTTCGAAAACAGTAAGTTCTAATCCTAATATATTTAGTTTTTATTTATTTATTTAAACTTTATTGCACAAATTGACAATAAAAATAAAAATGCCGAACTTAATGCCTTGAGACATTTTGTACCAGTAAACCATAGGATCAAACAGAAAGTTGTACTTAGTGTAGGATTGTCCATATTGAAAAAGAATTACACTGCTTTAATAAACACACATACACATAATATATTATTAGTATAAAATATAAACATACCTACATCATAATAATATTATTAGAGATGGGCCGACTAGTCGCCGATTAGTCGGGAAAGCCGACTATTCGGCACCATTTACACCTACCGACTAGTCGGCATAAAATGCCGAATATTCGGCACCATAATTCCTACGAAATCGGTAATGCCCGGGATCTTGGTTTACGTAAATAACTATTTTGTTTTCTGAATACTTCGAACAAAATACGCCGTACACAAAAACGTAAACAAAACTTGTCACATGGAGCATCGGGCCAACCGAAACGAACATTTCCGATTGCACCCAAAAAATAGCCGAATGACTATGATCGGCATTGCCAACTAGTCGGCCGACTAATCGACAATTTGAACACCGACTAGTCGGCTAGTCAGCAAAACCCCTAGTCGGCCCATCTGTAAATATTATACATACATAGGGACTGTACAATTTACTAAACGGACATACCACATTAAGGCGAGGTAAGCGTAGAATTCCCGTTTGTTTTTTTCAGTTTTCTCAATAATACTACTTTCTTATGAAGTAAAACTTATATATGTTACATTTGAGAACTTGATCTATCGCGCATTGATTAGTATTAAGTATTTAAACAAACTTCGCTCTATGAAAAACGATCCCAAACATAGGTCTAATCTCTGCATGAAAACTCATTTTGCTAAGAAACTACATAACTTTACCAAGAAAAAAATATATCAGAAGAAACGTCAAAGTCTGTGTCAACGATTAACAAGAAGAAATCATTAATATTGTAAGAATTATATTTCATCTTACAAAATATGTAAAATTATTCTCCCGGATCGCTCCTGCTGTCATCTTTCAGTCCCAATCGGGACCTGTTGGAGGGAGGACGTACGTCAAGTTTGCGCACCGCTGTCGTCAACCAAACTATCTTTAAGATTGGTGTGATAACACATAAAAAAATGTTATCATCACTGGGGCTTCGGAGACTGAATAAACATAAGTGGTGAGTGACTAAATTAATAGAATTGTGTTATTCAATATATTAAACCAAAACAATAACAATCATATTACACAGTATAGATAAAAACAGTAGGATGACTACTGGTGATAAGACCATGACACATTTTGACATGACGAAAATAGTGAAATAATTAAGAATGGTACAGTCACGTCTAAAAATATGTATACAAAAACAAGGTTGCATAGATATGTAGTCATACATTGTATCAAAAATATGTATCTTTTTATTAAACTATTTCAGGGTTCTCTAAATCATCTCCGAAAATTGTTTGTACGAATATTACATCGCAACCAATTTTTCGCATAAAGTCATTTCGCCGAATGATCATGTTCCAATTGAATTTTATGAAATCGTTTCATTTCCCAACTAAATGGTTGGCAATTTTATCTTTGGGCTTGGTTTTTAATTGGAACTTTTTATAATACATAATTATTTTCATGTGGTTTATGGTTTAGTTTGTATAATATACATTTAGTTAACTAATAACAAAACAGTCTGTTCTGGCGCTTCGCCGGCCGCTGCCGCGGCACGCTCGCTTCGCTCGCCCGGCTCGCGCGCTGTAAGGTCGCAGTTTCACCTAACACTCCTCCTCGCTTCGCTCGTCGTCGTACCTAACTGGACTCTGAGAAATGTTTTTTTAAAGGTATTCTTTGTTAGGCAAGTTCAGAAACACCGTTGTGCTAAAAACTTTCCACATATAGGTAGGAAAAGGATGACAAAACTTTATTCGGCCTAGTGAAAGATTTGACAAGTGATGAGTACGCTAAAAGCATTGTGTCATCACAATAATCCGTTTTATAATAATTCTGCCAAATGAAACGTTGTCATACAAAAATTTTATAATAGTTGGTTGCCAAAGTGAATCATCGGCGAAATGTTGGTTGGCAAATGAAATTCGGGCAAAAAAAGTTCGGAGAAAAGGCAGGACCCCCTATTTCAGTATTATGTAATCACAAAATGCTTCACAAAGTTTCATACTTAAATAAATTCCATTTAAATGTATTCACCTCGTTGTCAAAAATAAGTATACATGAATGGTTTCCGTTTACATGTAACCACACTAATTTGTCAAATATTTATATACGCCGTTTGATTCATAAATATGTATTCAGACATTTCAGACAGCAAAAACTAACCTTGTCTGACTGGCATAGAATCGTAAGTTGTATAATTAACTGATTTGACAATTCCCGAAAACAGTGCAGATTTGTCACTGCATACATCTATCTCACGATTATTCTATGACGCACTTGACAGTCCAAATTTTTAGATTGAGCTCAGTTGTAAATATTGTGTATTTCAGTTTAGGGTCATTCACAGAAAAGTGCCCTAAGCATTTTTTTTTATATATTTTAATAATATCAAGTTTTTTCTACTTAGTCAAAATCGGAACAGCATTTTGCAACTAACAGGAGAAATATGTCCCTAACATGTTATTCTCGCCATCACAAATGTATATATGTGTTATTCAGGGTGCTCAAAAATATCTGAACATGCACTCTAATATCTTGAAAATAGAGTCGTGTTCTCCTATATTTTCAAGAACCGAACCTATATTTATATAATTGTCATCAAATTATATTGATAGACAGTTGTCTATCTTGAATTTATTATTTATTACCAGCACTTCAAACCCAAACTTCTTTATTTCGAATTGCCCTAAGAAAGTAATAAGAAAAAATACAGATTTACAAGTGGTATTTACTTTATAATGATATTTGACAAACAAAACATTTCTTCTCTCTTTCAGTTATAAAATAGTAGTTTTAATTTTAGTAACTAATATAAAATTATAATACTTATGAGTTTCATAAACATCCACTACCTATTTGTAGCTTTAGATAGGTTCCATATTATAAAAGAAAGTCACTGGCCACGTGGTAGAAACTTCATTTTAAAATCGATTACACTTAGACACGTCAAAACATCAAATCATCATCATCATCATCATCATCAGCCAATTGACGTCCACTGCTGGACATAGGCCTCCCCCAGAGAGTTCCACAAAGATCGGTCGTGAGCTGTCCGCATCCATTGGACACCCGCAACCTTTACCAGGTCGTCGCTCCATCTTGTGGGGGGCCTTCCCACGCTGCGCCGTCCAGTGCGTGGTCGCCACTCGAGAACACGCCGACCCCACCGGTCATCGGTCCTCCGGGCAATATGGCCAGCCCACTGCCACTTCAACCTGGCGATTCTTCGGGCTACGTCAGTCACTTTCGTTCTTCTGCGGATCTCGTCATTCCTGATGCGATCTCGCAGAGAAACCCCGAGCATTGCCCTCTCCATCGCTCGTTGAGTGACTCTGAGCCTCCTAATGAGTCCCATAGTGAACGACCACGTTTCAGATCCGTAAGTAATCACTGGCAACACACAAATCGTGTTTACATAATAATATTATCTATGAATCAAACGACGTATACAAATATTTGCCAAATTAGTGTGGTTAAATGTATATGGAAATTCATGTATACTTATTTTTGACTACGAGGAGGATACATTTATATGTAATTTATTTAAGTATGCAACTTTCTGAAGCATTATGTGATTACATAATACTGAAATAGTTTAATGAATACTATTTTTTGGTGTCAGTAATAGATACATCGTCCATTAAATACAAAAGCGACACAAGTCAAAAAATTACTTTTTACAGGGGAGCTGTTTAAAGATTTTGTATTCGTTTTTTGTTCACAAATTTTTTTTACAGCATTAATATTATATGTGTTATATATCAATTTGTAGGTATTTTAACCCTCTTTTGATGTGTTTGGTTATTAGAAAGTAATATGTGCTGTGCAAGCTTTTATGAGCGTATATGTCCGTTTTGCATAAAAAAATTACATTAACTCTGAATTTTTTTTTCACCCAAAGGCCACAAATACAAAAAAATAAGCAGTTATTTCATTTAAATCATACATAAAATCATGTCTTAAACATAGAAATACTGTTTTTTTAACAAAACTGAACCAGACAAAACTTTTTCTTACTGTTTCTTTAATTACATATTGTCAGAACATGTTTATAGGTACCGTAAACCGGGGTTACTTTGATTATTGGGTGTCGTGTTTCGGCAGTTCCGAGGCAATCTGCCGAATCCTACGCCGGATCAGACGACGCAACGGGGCCACGTCGTTTCGTCGCCTAAATCAAACTAGTTTTAAGTTGTTTTTATATTTTTGTGTTTTTTTTTTGTAGTTCACAGTGCCTTGGTGTTTAACTGTTATGCTGTGTAACTTATTTGAATAATAAAATAAAATAAAATAAAATTATTTTTAACTTTGGTTACATATTTTGATGAATTTAACGGACGTACTAGTTTAAAATTCAGATATAATTATCGGTTTTCTTCAAGAATCAACCTGCTATATAAAAAAATGGTACCTTTAGTTAATAAATATAAAATAAATACAACGCGATCAAAGTTATATTGTTGAGCTTGGAATAAATACTTTGATACCACTTATTTTTACTATAGACTGGAAATAGCCCACCTAAAAGCACGTAAGTAATAAAAATCGGTTAAGTACATCTTTAGTTATTTGTTTTTTCAATGTGTATTGTATTTGTGTGGTGGTTACTATGATCCCATACTAAATGATCCAAATTCATATGTTTCGACAATTTACTAGTTTTTTCATTACAATTGATGCAAGAACTTAATTTTTGCCGATACAAAAGTATATCTTTCAATATTTAATTGCAGAGATAATAAGTCTTTCCGAAAAATCTACTTATGATTAGTAATAATGTAACAATTTTTTTTTCTAGACGACATGACAGTTTAGCGCTAGTACTTGGGTACTACCTAATATGTAGTGAAGCAATAGGCATGATGACTGTCAAGTCAAGTCAACATCTTTTTTCGATTTTTGAAAGATTTACATGAAATACACAAAAGTAACGTCACGTTTGTATACTACACTTATATTAAATAAAAGTTCTGTACAATAATGACTGCAGTCTATATTTTAGTAATAATTTATTCGTGTATGATGCCGTGCATAATGTCTAATAATTTGTTTTAAATACAGTCATCATCCCCATGTTGGCATTCCCAAAAGTGAAAAAATAAATACTACTAATATAACTTTTTAGATTCGTTAAAACATACACCGGGGTTAGATCTTTGTTTGTTTTACTTGTATTGTATACAAATAATATAATAGGAAAGTATGACAAATACATAATAATCCGAAGTTTATGCCATTATTGTTTCTTCGTAGTCGCAATTATAGGTACACAATTCACAGTCATCTTCCACACAATCTCTAATATACTTTTTGAGTAAAAAATACAAAGTACCACGTTTTACAATTACAGTTTTTATAAGATGTATTGTATTTCTTAAGATTTTATGCAAAAGATACTCAATTATTCAATCTGGTACATTTATGGATTTTAATATTATACTGAATTAAAAACGGTTGTAAATGCAACAATGTTTTTTTGAAATTCAACATTCCGTATTGCGGCTCCTTTGTTTATAACGTAATCTAAACCATACATATTTACTTTATTCAAAACAGCATCATGTATAAATATGGCTCCTGTGATTGATGCATTCGAATATATTTTTAATTCAAAAAGGTTGCAAATCCTAATACGGCAGTTTTGATGAATGAAAAATCAAATTTAAGAGGATATTTTATAATTAAAGCTGCCACATTCCGTTTTGCGACTCCTTTTCATATAAAGAAACGTAATATTTACGTATTTATTTTATTCAAAACGGCCTCATCTACAAATATGGCACTTTTGCTTACAAATTTTTTAACGTAATCACTTATTTTTCGTTTCATGGCACTTTTTTACAAAAATGTAGTGCGTTTTGGTCGACAGTCGAGTCGCAACTAACAAAATGGCAGTTTAGCACTGAAATTAGTCTCAAAAGAGCGATAGTGCAAAAAGGGCACCTGCATAATTTTGATACTTACTAACGTCAAATCGACAGGTGTCTTAGTGTCACGTAAAATATTAGTGCTTATAATGTCGTTTTTGCAATAAAATCATTTTCCACGGTTTTTGAGTTGTGTCGCTTTTGTATTTAATGGACGACATATTTTGGATGAAAATGTGTGGCTACATATTTTTCAAATCTTATTATGTATACATACTTTTAGACGTGACTGTCCCTACTCGTATCTATTAAAAATAGGATTTTATATCCATAATAGTTCGTTATCATCCAATAAAATTTTAAAAACACAATTTATTTTGGAATTCGAATTATTTTATGAAATGTTTTGCAAGCAGTCGCACTATATTGATTTAAACTTTCACGACTATCACTCATATTTTAAATACAAACGGGTCCTAATCGCGTAAACTTACGTTTAATTATATCCTGACGTTACACCCGTGGTCGCAGGCAGACATGAGTATCAATAAAATACTACTAATAATATACTATCAAAATTATAAATATTAGATGTCATATACCAAAGAAAAACGACCAAGATCACCTATGTCCGAGGTGGGGATCGAACCCACGTACTCAGCTTTCGCGGCTGATGCCTGTACCCCTCGGCCACTCGGTCTTAGCAACCACCGGTCAAATTTCTCGGGTATATGCAATCTCTTACAAGGCTAGGCACCCTTACAAGGCAAGATCACCTCGGACATAGGTGATCTTGGTCGTTTTTCTTTGGTATATGACATCTAATATTTTTAATATATATAGTATTAAGTAGTGTGACTACTGGAGAAAAATTAAAAGTACAAATCAAAATATTTAGTTAATAAATAATTTGATTTGTGTTTTCGCAATACGTTCAATATACTATCAATTAAAAAAAATATGGAAAATAATGTGAATCGTTACGAAACATACCGAGAATTAGTGCATTTCGATTCAAGTGCGAAAAAAATGAAGTACTAAAGAAGTGGAGATAAATTAAAGCACGACCGAAGGGAGTGCTTTAAATCGACACGAGTTACGAATTTCGTTTCCGCACGTGTATCGTACGACGTTTTTCAGTACATATGGCCCTCCGAAGATTTCGACCTGACGTAAAATGAACCACTTCTCGCACAAGCGCGTAAAAATGCGCAATCTGTACTGAGAAATAAGCTTTTCATAAGAAAATTGAATGGAAAAATATACGAATGACTAAAGTTGCTATAGGGAATGGCCCCACTATGTTACATTTGCATGAAGGGTAAATTAATAAAAATTAAAAAAAAATGAAAATTTTACTTGATAAATGTGATCTATTATCTATACCAATGATATGGTACATATTTATTGTAACGGTGAAAAAGTAACCCTGTATAATAACACAGATAAACTTGACCATGTATACAGTGATCGTACTAATAATGTGGATGACATTAAATCAGATATAGAATGTTTTCAAAAAATATTTTTACTGTTCTCCGTGCGGTGACGGAGTATGAATACAAAAATCACCGCCCCTCTCTTCCCGTGGGTGTCGTAGGAGTCGACTAAGGGAAATACTGAGTAACCAGCTTCTCAGCCGGTGGTAGGGTATTTTTACTAGTACCCGCCTGGTTGGCTACCACCGTACATTCGGTGTAAACGCCCGTGAAATGACTTACCTTCGTGTTTGCCGTGTTTCGGGGTCAGCCGGTGTATTTACCAGCATCTAGCGGGCCAGCAAGGCGGTGGCAACTAACAGGTTACTGATTGTCTCCTGTTCGTTGCCGCCGCGATTTGGGTTCTACTTTTCACTTACGATCAGGTGGAGTGGAGCCACTTTGTTGTGCCAACGTTATTTTTATTGGGTCGGCAACGCGCATGTGACACCCTGAGGCTGCAGGTGCCCATAGGCTACGGTGACTGCTTTCCATCAGGCGGGCCGTATGCTTGTTTGCCACCGACGTGGTATAAAAAAAAAAAAAATAAAAAAAAAAAATAAAAAAAAAGAAACTATTACTATTTTTACTAAAACGAAAGTGTCATTTGAAATAAGTAAGTTGAGTACATAATGCCGTTCTTTTACTAATGTTTTAAAATACACAATTGAATGTCGAATTTACAAGAATATCGTTATAATTTACCGTTTTTGGAGATACGTGACAAAAACATGTACGTGCTGTGATCAAAACATACTAAACATAGAACCAACATTCAAATGCATGTTGGAGATAACACAATATATCAGAAATATAGAGCCAAAGTAAACGCAAATAGTATTCAAGACTGTATCGTTTATTATAAATACAAGTTTAACCTGGTCTAACTTTTGAAATATGTATTATTTTGCGTTTCAATGTTCTGAGTGTATGGTGTGTACGTAATGTATGGCTACTTTCCAAATTGTTTCTTTTATCGTGCTTAAAATATTGCCTATCAAACGTATTTCGGACAAACCTATACAGCTGAATGTAAGACTATTTCAGCGACTCCATGGTACTATTTTAAGAAGCAATAGGTCAAGATGCTACCCGAGTATATTATCTAAACGGAGTCTTCATGATTCCCCAATCAGGCATACACAAATAAAATGTGGTGGATTTTATGTTTTACATAAAATCGGATTTTTACACAACGTTTTAGATGCCCTTCACTTTCTTATGCGTTCGAGAACAGCGAAGCAGCTATAAGAATCAGCCATACATAAAATCCTTAATGAAACACCATGGGCTTGATCCATAGTTAGAACAGGTAGATATAAATGCTCCATGACAGTTATATTAGATGTCAAAGTCAAAATACACGTACGCTACATACCATATTCTCTTTAAAGTATCCTTTCACAAATTCAGGTCATTTTTTAGGCAATATAAGAGCTATGGCAATATCTAAATGTTTGACATTACGAAGCACATGAAAGCGTGTCTTTCAAAGTACGATTTTTTTGTGTGTGATGTCGTCTTTTTCGCAATACGTAAATTTTCTTGTAATAAATACTTTTCCGAAATATTTTTTTATTACTCAGGAGATCAGGATTTTGGATTGAGTTAGTTGCGACTTGCGTCTAATCCAGATGGTTTACGTCGAGTTTCTAAGATGAAATGTGTACCTTATTAAAGCAGTAATTAGACACATGTATGTTTTTATATAAACATGTAATTTAAAAAAATATGGCCAAGTAAAGTCGTATTTATAATAAATGATACACCCTTTAATTTAGGCCTCACAAATTTTATGATAGCAGCAAGTATAAATGTAATGGATTTACTCGCGATTATAATATTACTTTGTGAAATATGCAGCACGGAAGCTTAAATAAAAGCATTATCCTATGATGCAAAATTAGGTACGTTATTTTTGCGTCATATGCATGATTAGTTCGACCCCTGATCATCATGTATAATTATATACTTTTTTCGTGGACAGTCCATCAAAAATTTTGAAAATCAGCATGTTTGCATCATTTTTTATGAAATTGTACGCCTGATACGCATTATAGGACCGCGGATCTATAACGAGTTTCGTATTAAATATTAATGGGATAGTCTTGCATCCGTGTATTTTCTAAATTTACCGTCTACTTTACACATGGCTTGCTAGAGCTTGCCAGATTATAAATTAATCACTTATATTATTATTATGTTACACTATGTCGTTTCGATTCACACTAGTCACATAGTTGTAGTACTGTAAATATTTTCACTATGAGTATTACAGTATCACGTCATCATTGACGGCGACTGTCACGGGTATTAGCGGAGGCTGGATGACTCTTAAAACTAGCGTTGAGAGGTCAAAGAATATGGCCTTAAGTATAAAACTTACATAACATTTTTTTTGGCCGGTGCTGATTATTTATAAAAAAGAACATAAACATGACTTTATTTTAGAATTATTTACTAACTTGAGTTTCAAACATATTATAGTTATTTGTTTTACTAGGGAGCAAAGTGATTGTTTAACTTTCGTGCAAATATTGAAACCCGAGCAAGCGAAAGATTCCAGAATTTCATGGTTCAGAGGTTCGTAAAATGGAATCTTGAGCGATGCGAGGGTTTTAAGGCACGAGAGTTGAACAAGCTTTGCTGCCGAATGAAACAACATTTTTCACCACACTAAAGCGAGGAAACATGCGAAATAAAACTCAAACATAACAAATTAGAAGGTATTTATGTGCAAGTCCTCAACTTCCAAAAAATAAACAAATCAACAAATAATAAAACAATAACCTCAAATATTAATCTGGGCGTGGCAATGCTTAAAAATTCAGGATAATTCCAAAATGAGACACATGTAGTTATTGGCGATTTTTCTGTGATTTTCGGAAATAATCCCACTTTTGCATCTCGCAATTACCCGAAAACTTGAAAATTGAGAGTGAAAGAAAACAAAACACGACCGAACTCGTTTAGATTTTATAAGAAAAAAATATTCGGATGCGTTCTGAAATTTGCATAGTGTCAACACTTTTATTTTCCTATTGTTTTTATTTGTCGTATTTCTAGAACTTTTAATTAAAAGCCTTTTACGACAAAATGTCGTATTTAATTTGGATTTTAGCATATTGAATATAATATTATGAAAGGTTCATGTGTATGAATCTGTTTGAAACTATTGATTATTTCGAACGTACTGTCTAGTTCAAACGTCAAAAAGCTTATTGCACTCTCAGGCCGTATAAGTTATTGCTTTAGTCTACCCAGAAGATTAAAAAAAAATTAGTTTAACCTCTAGTGATTAAAACACAGTTTTGCGATCTGAAATTGAAGGACAAACAGCGTGTTTACGAGCAGTGTGGTGAAAAATATTTTTCGAACGAGTGACCTACTCACGTTAAGTCGATGTTAAAAATATTTAAATATAAACATGACTATCAAAATGTTGCATTTTGTATCTTTTATATGTCTAAATATTATTCGCATTTCTATTTTTTCAAATTTTTATTTTTTAGATAAACACTTAAAACATAAATATTTACTTCTGACCAATAACCATAGCTCTCGGGAACCTAGCCTAAAGTACCCTGCATTGAAGCCTATAGACCATACTCACAATACTAGGGCATTGGCCACTGGCAAACTATTTGTCCCAAGGATACGCAATTATTATGGGGATAGAACGCTGAAAAAGCGTATTCCATACTTACTAAACAGCTTGCCTGAAGCCGTCAGACATGAACAAAATTATAATAAATTCAGGAGACTGCTAAAGAAGCATTAGGTACTTGATTGCGAAGTAATGCTTCTTTAGTGGTAGTTATTATTAAGTACAATCAGTTCGAATAAAACCCTGTCAAAACAATTAATTAAGAGACTGCCGCTCCCACAGTCAAACTGTTGTAACAGTTTTGTGGGACGATATTGTATTTTTTTTATTAAAATTGTGTCAAGTAATTCAATAAATAAAATAAATAAACTAGAAATACAACTTATAATTGAATACGTCGACTTCTCATGAGCACTCTATGGTAACATCGGTAACGAAGTTTCAATCCAATATTAGTTTTTGAATTTCTCCAGTTACATCATGATGTTCATGATGGAATTTTTCTTTTAATTGTTTTTTTCTTTAATTTACAGGCTGCAATTAACAAGAAGGAGCTTAGAGAACTGTGGAAACAGATAAAACTTCTGAAACATTTAGGAACTTCATAAGTCATAAATTTGAAACCTACCTAACCTATAACTAAAACTTAATATGTAGGTACATACTTTTCCAATAACTTCAAGTAAAAATATGTTTGCAAGGAGATGTGTGACAAGATCTGGAAACTTATACAATTTCTTAAACAAAATGTATGATTACGAAAAGATTTACGATTGAATCCCAATTTTATAACAATCATGATAAGTGTTAATGTATCTTGCTGTTATATTGTCTCATACCTCACTTAAATATTATTAACCACAATTTCTCGTGTTTGAAATCTAATAAGAATACATAATGTACCTACTTAATTTCTACGGATTCAAAAACATACATTAAAATATTTAATTAAAAGTAATTTATTAGATTATACGAAAAAAAAATTTACGTCAGTTAACATATTATTATTTTTTGATTGAATTTAGAATTTATTTGTTTGCCGAATCGTCATATTTTTTTCAAGCGATGCTAATATATAGTTTTATTACTTTTATTAGTCATATTCACCACTTTTTGATAGTTATTAGGTATTAGGGGTTATAGGTATTGGTTTATTAAGTAGAGAAATGTTGGTTGTAGGTATCTTGTTATAAACAACAGCGTGTCTATAAAATATTTAGAATAACTTGACCACAAGTTGACAAAGACCCACAAGAAGTGCTTTTAATTTTATATTCATATTCACAAAATATAAATGGATGAACTGGTCAACAAAATATTGTTTTGTATCTATAAGAAATATTTAAAATAAGATATTTTTATACCAAAGACTATAATTACCTTTTTTTCTTTTTTCATTGCTGTACAATTTATATGTAGATTAAAATAAATCTAACGAACCTACTTAACCTAACCTATATCCTATAGGTATCTAAGATTGGCCCTTGTGGCAGGGTACCGAGGTCACCGAGGATGCTGGCGGCATTTTCTCGCTGTATCGCAATACTGATGCGTTGTGCGATGAAGTCGCCAGCTCTTTGGTCAATACATGAATTTACATTTACAATACATATGCTCAGAAATTGCTCTTTTTAAGGACAAACTTATGCACAGAAAGTATTTTTTTTTTCGCACGTGTGCGGAAATTAATTTTCATAGTACTTTTCCGCACGCCCCTCGTTGGTATTGCCGAGATGGTCTGGTTTTCATCGCAAAATGCATTGTAAAATGTATGATACACATGTTGAACTGTAGGCTTTCCACAGTTGTATCATAAATAACTATTAATATTTGCGCTAAATATACTTACTCAACATCGTATCTGCAACACTCACTGGATTGGATAGAAAAAACTCCCGTATTTAGAGTTTAGAGTGAAGGAAAGACAAAATTTCCATGAATTGATTGCTGTAGATCAGAGGTTGTGTTAAATATACCGAAGGTCTTGCTACATGACCCAAAAATCACGCTTATATTTAATTCTTCTAAATAAAATTCTTATTTTTGTACAACTAGGTACCTACAGGTACGTCAATATAGCTTAGATAACTTGTGAAAGGAATAATCCAACAAGCGTTTACATACATTTATTTCTATTTGCACAGATATTCATCAAAACACAATAATTATAATTATGCTTAGCAGCCATCACACCAAACTTGTTTAAGTAATCTTACCTTTAACGTTTCATAGCAAATTAATAATAAGGCTTGTTTTAGTTGACATGGCAGATTGAGTTTTACCATTATTTATATTTTATCTAACGTTTTTATACAGGGTGGAAAGGGACGACGTTCCTTCCCGCTACCGACCGAGTCTACCAACCATTACGATGAACTTTCAGTATGAGACCAACATCGAAAGCGTACATGGAAAATAAAATTGACTTTTCCATACTATTGAACTCGTAACTAATAACGCACTTTGTATGAGGGGTAAATTTCGGTAGTAGACTCGGTCGGTAGCGGGAAGGAACGTCGTCCCTTTTCACCCCGTATAAATCGCATATCATTATTATTACAAGCTGAAAATAACACGATTATACTCAAAAATATTTATAATTAATTATAATATATCTCCCATTTTACAATAGGTGCGTGCGCGCCCCGCGCACCGCTTTTGTATTGTTTTTTCCTTAACTTTTTAAAAGTACAAATCAGCCAGTGCTTCAGCCTATGTGACGGTGGGAACATGGTGGGAACATTACAGCTGGGTTGCCAGTATGGTAAAGTATTAAAGTACAGTCATATTGCCTAATTATAATTTTGCTTACACTTGTTGTAAAAAACCTTGCTAGCCGAAATAAGTAGATATGTTTTGTTTAATTTCATATTAATAAAGAGTATAAACATAATTGTAGGTATGAGTTTCCAACATTACAATAGAGTCCGAGATAATTATTTTTAATTAGTTTAAATTAGTTAACACGTTCACGGACGGTAAGGAGTTTGGCTTCCGACCAGAAATTACACATAAATTTGTATGGAAATTTTGTACATGCTATAGCATGCGTGTCATTATGACACATGAGAAATATGGTAGTTAACGACGCATACTGCTATAGCATTCGACTGCTATAGAATAACTTAGGCAAGAGTCGATTACATATGCCAGTAAAATTTTATATCATTGTCCTGCCACACCAGTTTTCGTTTGTTAGCTGATAGTTCCGACTCCTCGACACTTAAAACGTCTTCCGAAGATTTATCAGTTGCCTCCTCGAACAACCTGACAAATTTTTTGAGTTCTATTTTTCATCGCCTAGTTATTACAAATGTTACAGATATATTTGACTAATAATGTATCTATGCCCCCGTTATGCTGTAAATAAACATTATTAAACGTCAACAGCCAATTATCGACCATATTATGTTCTTGAAAACGTAAGCGAAACACAAAGGCGAACATATTGGTGGAAATATTTTAATGTTCCTTTCGCATATTTAAATCCATCTCCAATTCATTTCACAGTAAAAAATAAATACCTACTAAAATTCTTTTCATCAACGTATTCAAAATATATAGAAATAATAGATAAAAACAGTATTTACAACGATTTAAACATCATCTTATGTATTTCCACTCTCCCGGCGCACATGCTGCACGTCTGAACAAATCCCCATACTACCGCGACTGCTATAGCATTTGTGCGCGAAAAAAGAGGGCAAGGAGGTGAGGTTGTCGCTTACTCAAAAACTAAGCAAAAATCATGTGATGTGACAGTAATCTTATCCAGGTTTGGTACAACGTGACAGTAAGCCGAGGACTATGGGTATTTTCTATAGCGGAGCGAATTCTCTAACATTTCTGGTTAAGAAAGGGGGACGATTAAAGACTGCTATAGCATTGTGTCATATAAAGGGGGCCTTAACCCGAATGCTATAGCAGCTACGCCCTTGAACGTGTTAAAAATGTAATTGATTATAAAACCACACCTATGTGTTTTTTGTGGCGAGCCGTTTTTTAAATTTCCAAAAAAAAAATATGGTTGTTTGTTGATGTTGTAATGTTGTGTTCATATTGTACGTAGGTATGTATTTTCGAAGTAAAATACTTATTTTTACATTAAACTGATGTCTTACATGTATGAAATAAAACTATTGAAATAGATTTAATCGCGTATATTTATTAATTTAACTATGTACATCCCGATGTTTCGAACATCATCATGTCAGCCGACAGACGTCCACTGCTGAACATAGGCTACTCCCAAAGATTGCCACAACGACCGGTCCTGTGCCACCCACATCCAGCGGACTCCTGCGACCTTCACCAGGTCATCAGTCCACCTTGTGGGGGGCCTACCCACGCTGCGCCTTCCGGTACGTGACCGCCACTCGAGAACCTTCCCGCCTCAACGGCCATCGGTTCTACGCGCAATGTGCCCCGCCTACTGCCACTTCAGTTTACCCCGTAGACCACGAACCCTGTAAATTAACCCTGTAAAGTGTAGGTATGATTAGGTAAGCCTAAACTATAACTTTTCTCAAATCAGGTCGGATATTGCAGCATTGGCAAAAAGTTTTTCCCCAAGTTTAAATGAATAGGTACCTGCGCAGTGCGCTTATTCGGTTCAGTCAACAATAATCATTCAATCATTTTTTGTAATACAATTTGCTCCCCAAATCCCTTGAATTCAATCTTCTCAGAGTAAAGTTGTAAAGTGCACATGTATTCCCACAAAGAGGGCATAGCGCCCAAAGAGGGCACTGGATTTTATGTTGCCATTTCAAAATGAAGTGTGTTTGTAACACGTGACAGTACTCCCCGCCATACTCGCGCATCTCGTGTCATTTGTCCGGGCAATCTATGAGCACACCGTTACGGTCTCTAACAAAAACATGTTTTTTGCAGCTTTTTGAAAAATATTTCAAGGTGTGAGTCATGTGTTTTCTCGTTTTCGATGCTTGCAATGCTGTCATTAATGCCTGTTACTTATAAATTAGTTACCTGGCCGTAATACCCTTGCATTCAACTCCTCGTGTCTAAACATTTTGAGGGTAGATTTTGCTTCCATTTTGTAATTGACGAAAAAGGCAAAGCGGGCAGGGTAATGTGGGCACTGTCCACTTTGCCCGGTGTGTTTTTTACAATGTAAATTTAGTTGAAAACTGGTATATTTATAAAACTAAGCCTCCCAGCATCCCAACGTCCCAGCAGGAACGTTGATTTAAATGCCACGAACTTTAGAGAACCCCTCTGTCGAGGACTGGATGAAATGTAATGACTGCGACTCTGGGCTCATGTATCTTGTACATGAGGTCCACAAATCAGGTACTTTTATTGTCATATGTGTCAGGAAATTTTAATATATTTTAATATTAAAAAGGTAACTAATATATGGGTATGCCTAAATAATATTTATCGTCATCATATCAGCCGAAAGACGTCCACTACTGTACATAGGTCTCCCCCAAATATTGCTACAATGACCGGTCTTGCGCCGCCCGCATCCAGCAGACTCCTGCGACGTCGACTGGGTCATCAGTCCACCTTGTGGGGGGGCCTACTCACGCGCGCCTTCCGGTACGTGGCCTCTACTAGAGATCCTGTCCACCCCAACAGCCATCGGTTCTACGCGCAATATGCCCCGCCTACTGCCACTTCAGTTTACCCCGTAGACCACGAACCCTGGAAATTAACCCTGTAAAGTGTAGGTATGATTAGGTAAGCCTAAACTATAACTTTTCTCAAATCAGGTCGGATATTGCAGCATTGGCAAAAAGTTTTTCCCCAAGTTTAAATGAATAGGTACCTGCGCAGTGCGCTTATTCGGTTCAGTCAACAATAATCATTCAATCATTTTTTGTAATACAATTTGCTCCCCAAATCCCTTGAATTCAATCTTCTCAGAGTTGTAAAGTGCACATGTATTCCCAGTACCTGGACCTACCTGCCGCAAAATTCGTAACTCGTAAATTTCGAGCGTCTATCTCTATCAACAGTGAAGTCGTGATTAGAGCGACAGAGACAGATCTGATGCCCGTTTACGAACTGCGATGCTCGTTTTAGCCCCTCTGACACAAAATATAATAGTACATTATGACATAAGTGCGAAAAACATGAAATTCGAAACGAGTGGCGATGTTTTAAAACACGACCGATAGGGAGTGTTTTAAATCGACACGAGTTACGAATTTCGTTTTTTGCACGTGTCTCGTACGACGACGTTTAATAATACCGATGGCCCTCCGAAGTTTTGGACTTGACCAAAGAGTAAGGAATATATAACTGAAACTTGACGTAAAATGACCCACTTCTCACACTAGAGCCTAAAAAGTACACCCATCTGTACTAAAACGGTATATTTGCGCCTTTTTGTTATATTTTTTGGCTCACCCTCACGCACGTGTTGTTGATTTCCTTATGCTCTATCATAAAGAGCAAGAGACAGACAAAAGAGCCTGTGTTATTGTCTAGCCTCACCCCACTACACCAAGTGCCGAAAAAAAAACAAGCGTCAAGCAGTGTTGCCAGAAGTTCCGCATTCCGCATTTTCGTTCATGGATTCGCAATTTATGGTTGCACGTATTGTAATTTTTGACATACATTTTTTATACATACAAACTTCGAAATACGCAAATTTCGAATATTTGTCCCCCTCACTCCAATGTCGGTCAACACGGCCCTACCGCGAAAATCGAAATTCGTAAATTTCGAGGATTTGTCTCTCTCACTCTAATGACGCCTTCATTTGAGTGACAGTGAAAAGTCCTCGAAATTTACGAATTTCGATTTTCGCGGTACCTAGTAGGCCAGTCAATACAAGCGTCATTAATTTAATGTAACTGACCCGGATGCTTAAAACTTAGGAATTTCGATGTTTTTGGTAGGTGTGTTTGAATTGAACAATACTACGTGGAAGGTATATAATTTATATTAGTTAAAAATATTGAAAGCGTAATAAAAAATAAAAATTCAATTTTTTCATTTAAAAATCGTCAGTTTTAAAGCGTGGTTTCCGTTTTCTGCATTAAATATCTGGTAACACTGACCTCTGTCAGTGTCACAATTATAAAAGTAGAATAGTAGGTACTATTCAATATTCATTCATAGTAGATGCTTGATTGAACCATGCTCTGTGTTGGTTTGATTGTTTGTTTTCTTAAAATATTTTAAATGTTATTTATAGTCAAACATGCTAACTTCTAGTTTTATAAACGAGTTCGCGATTCTAGCAGTGTGCGATGGTGAGAGAGTGACTATATTTTCAAAAACTGAACGTAGAACAAAGTGGCGTGTGAATTGGATTTCAGATACAAAGTTTTGGTACTTGGACAGAGATGAGGATTACAAGTATAAGGAAGGAATCTTAAACGGTGTTGCTCGTAAGTATTTCAATTGTTTTTTTTGTTATTTATGTTATGTTCTTGAATATGGTAACAAAAGTTTTGTTACAAAACACAGTACCTTATATACACACACAGTATACTATATATTTGTAAATGAGAACCGCAACTTATTTAATAAATTTAAAAGTGTTCAACTTCAAAACAAAGTTAAGGCATTACAAACAGTGTCAAGTAATACTGCATTATTACAAAAAAGAATACTAGGAATGGCTCATAGAATATACAACAAGCTACCAACACATATAACAGCCTATATATAATATAATACATTTGCCTATCTATTATATTATATATAGGCAAATAACTTTATCAACTATACCTTCCCTATTCAGAAATTATGACTAAGTTAATGCTTTTTTTACAGATAATGAACAGACTTATGAAGAAAATGCTGCAAATTCTATAAATTGGGCATCTACAGCCTTCGCTTGGTTTCCAGATCCAGTAAGTGAACGATTGACTAAATTAACAAATGAATTCTTTTTTTTTAATTTTATTTTATTTTATGGAGTACCAACAGCTATTAATAACATAAATAACATTAAACTTAGATAACATGAAGCCAATTACAGGTCCTCACAGCTAGTGACATAATAATAGTTAGTGATTTACAGTTTACACTCTTAAATCCTATAAATAATCGTAATACTAAAATACCATGTGGTTACAAACTATTAAAATATACACAAAAAGAAATAGCAAACTAGGGCACACTCACTTAAAAAATTGATTTGTTAAGTCACGCCTTAGAGTAGAGATTCTACTGTTGAAAACGTCCACATCCACACTTTTAGTCAATTTATTCAGATTTTTGCTTGCACGTATCATAAAACTGATTTCAATAATGATATGCTATTTTTGTCTTCAAATCCTCCTGGCGTATACAGGGTGTTTTCAAATTAGTTACCAATGTCTCAGGGGGCTTAGGGTATGCATGTGTTCATGGTAGCGAACAACTTTCCTTATGGGACTCATATCAAAATCTCGAAAAAAAAAAACACTTCCTATGAAATGTTGATCAGCCGCTGAGACCGCTGTATGTAAAGGCGAATTTTCGATATGAATCCCATAGGGAAAGTTGTCCGTTATGATCAGAGATCGGATGGATTTGCGACATTCTTAGTGACTTACGTCATTTTTATGACATTTAGTATGAGATGTCGCACAAAAATCCGATCTCTGGTTATGATGAACACATGCATACCCTAAGGTATCGGTAACTGATTTGAAAAACCTTATATAATCCTTCAGGTTAAGTTTTATATCGTAAATAGCGCCATAAAATAAAAGTAGATGAAGGAACAACATCACTACTTAAAAAAAAAACTTTTTCAATACCTGAGTGAATCAACTTTTTTCTGCCTGTTATTGCCAGGTTACGGTCACCTTAGTCACACGCTAGTTTTATGCAAAATGATTTTACTTAACTTAATTATAAAACAAATTTGTTTCGAATTCGAACGATTCAAAACAAAAGCAACGCTACTGCTAGTTTGGAACATTTAAAATAGGTAAGCTCTCGGTATAGTCCGTGGGCTAGTCGGTCTGAAATTAGAAAACGGTATAATTTGGGGGTACCAATTGTCCTTTTTACAGTAGTTAGACATATTCATAAGCATGTTAACAGTGCCGGATTTACCAGTAGGCCAAGTAGGCCATGGCCTAGAGCGGCAGATTTTAGGGGCGGCAGATTTGGCAGCAAAAAAAAAGATTTTTTTGGTGTCAATAAAATAATTTGGCAGATTTTACAAGCGGCAGAGTAGAAGCGAACTTTTTTAAACTTCGGCCGTGGCGGCAGAATTATACAGGACGGAACATAGTACCAACTACCAACATCGAAATATATATGAATATGTATCCCCTCATACAAAGTGAGTGATTAGTACAGTTCAATAGCATGGAAAAGTCAATTTTAACCAACATACTCGTACTGTGACAAATACAGTGGTAGATTAGAGTTTATACGAAGAGACTGGGGTTGTACTTTGTATGAAAATTAATAACAATATGCGAGTCTCCCCTTACCACACAAACTTTAGAATGCAGTCCTTGAATTTGCAAAATCAAATTTGCAAAATCTACAATAATTAAAAATCTGTCTGAGCATTAAACCATTTCATGAATTTCAACTGTGTTTTTATAGTTACTTAAAATTATTTTTACTACGGTCACTCGCAAACAACAAATAAATCAATATATTGATGAAATAAAACTATGAAAACGGATAAACTCGCGTATATTAACTAATTTTAACTACATTCCGACGTTTCGAACACTTTACAGGGTTCGTGGTCTGCCTGATGACTGATATATTGATTTAAATTTTCATGATTATCACTCATTTTAATGACAACCGGGTCTTAATCGTGTAAACTTACGTTTAATTTTATCCTGACGTTTCGGGGATGGATGACGTCACACCCGTGGTCGCAGGCAGACTGGTGAAAAAATGTATCAACACCTTCGAGCTGCGCGAGTTTTTCGAACTACCCGCACTTGGTCTTGATTATTCACTTCTAGGCTAGGGTTGTCACTAAGCCTACACTCAACACAAAGGAGTGTTTTCATGGCTTTGAAATGGATATTTCACCACGCTTACATTTACAAAATCACGGCAAATTTTGTAAATCCCGGCTAATAATCAAGACCAAGTGCGGGTAGTTCGAAAAACCCGCGCAGCTCGAAGGTGTTGATACATTTTCTCGCCAGTCTGCCTGCGACCACGGGTGTAACGTCATGCCCGAAACGTCAGGATAAAAATAAACGTAAGCTTACGCGATTAAGACCCCTAACAAAAAGCTTCGTACATTAGTAAAACCAAGGGAATTCTGAAGTCGTAGGAAGTAGCTGGCGTTTAATCTTTGTGTCAGGTATTTCCCAAACTGCAATGTATAGCGATCTTTTTTTGGAAAAGGAATCCGCGTACTACACTAAATCATACACCCATGAACAGCAATTTTCTTGCGACCAAAAAGAATAAAAACTTTAATGAAAGTTTTTGAAATTAATTAATTTTTTATTAAATTAATTAAAAACTTAATCTTTAATAGAAAGAATTTACGAAATGATAAAATCAGCTTTGCACACTGGAGGATAAGAGAATCGTTCCCATTTGGTAGCTGGCCACAAGATAGGAAAACACGTTTCTTATTTCGTAGCTATCTACAAAATATGGCTACCAGATGGTACCAAAATCTGAAAAACTAATTGTAACGTTCAATCATTAAAAATAAATCTGGGAATAATGAAACCTTCTAATCAATTGGAATTGCGTTTTTTTGTAAATTATTTATACTAACAGACGACATTTCAGTATTTTTTACAATTAAACAACAAACATAATTAAAGAAAGTTACCTGATTATATTAACAATTAGAGAAACAATCAGAAAAAACGTTGCATTAATAATGGAATTTAAAACGTATGTTTCAGTTTCAGCGCTTTCTTCTTTGAGTAGTCTACTTCGAATCAGGAATATTTTTCTCACATGGAAGCCAGCTATGAGCTACCAAACCTGGCTACAGGATTTGAGTAAAAGTTGTTTTCTATAATTGTTAATTATCAGATAACTTAAAAGCCAAATAATAATGTTTTCTGGTTTTATTGTAACATTGATTAATTTGTTGTTTGCGAGTGAGCGTTGTAAAGTACTAAAAAAATATTTTAATTAACTATTAAAACCGAGTTGAAAATTTATTAAATGGTCAGACTGATTTTTAATTTTTGAATGTTATCACTTCTTTATTTTGCCAATTTAAGGCCCGCTATCTAGAGTTTGTGTGGTAAGGGTAGAGTCGTATATTATTATTAATTTCCATACAAAGTACAACCCCAGTCTCTTCTACCACTGCATCGGTCATTGTATGTTGGCTAGGCGTCCATCCCTCCACTGGCACACCAGCTAAAAGTTCGCGTACTGTACAAAGTAAGAGAAGGCCTGCTACTGCGAACACCGCGAAGTTCGTATATTTCGGGGATTTGTCTCCGTCACTCTAATGACGCCTTCATTGCCCGAAATTTTAAATTTGCGGATTTCATAGTTCGCGGTAGGGATGGTGGATTTCCTTTCCTGCCACGAACGCTCCGGTAGTACGCACATTATTATTATTATTATTAAAGCCTATATAGTGTCCCACTGCTGGGCAAAGGCCTCCCCCCTAAGTCTCCAATCGTCCCGGTTTTGAGCAATACAGCAATACGCACATACAGCTGTGAAATGAAAATACCTGCCAAAGTGTCCAAGTTTTCCTAAACGACGAATAGTACGAAGCTTTTTTCCTAACAAATTATTCAAATTAGCACATTGGATAGGGGCGGCAAAATATAAATGGCCTACAGGCGGCAAATTTCTAAATCCGGCACTGCATGTTAAAAAAGTATGATAGACATCTCAAAGTGGTAGCTAATAGGCATACGGGCTATTTCAAGATTTTCGTTGTATGACAGGTATGGTTAAAATTAGGAGGTACAAATTTTCCTTTTCACGACTGTTAGGTAAGCTTATAAAAACGTCAAAAATGCAAGATTGCCATTTATAAGTGCTACCTAACAAAAATGGGGGGCAATCAAAGATGGTGGATCTCAAGTTTTACAAAATCAAGTATATCTCGAGAACTATTAAATATATCTAATTACTTTCTTGAACAAAATTAAAGGCATATCTGTAAGCTTCATATCTTGCATATACACCATATTGCTAAAACCAACCAATAATGAATTATGACCAAATTTATGAAAATTTCGTGATTTTGTTTTTTTTGTGTCGTGTTTTTACATAGTAGTCACGACGCTAGAAAAAATAAATATTTTTTTAAAGATAGTGTATTTAATAAGCTTTAATTTGATGTGTATAACTTGTTGGCGGTATTAAAAAAAAGACCCATACAAAATAATTAAATGAATTGTAGTCATAATCCACCGTATACTTAGTGATTTAAGAGGTGATTTTTTTATATTTTTCAATCTTGGTTATTTGAAATAAGCACTATTATTTACGAGTGGCACTTCCATCGCCTCTTAAATCACTAAGTATACGGTGGATTATGACTACAATTCATTTCAATATTTTTTATGGGCCTTTTTTTAAATACCGCCAACAAGTTATACACATCAAATTAAAGCTTATTAAATACACTATCTTAAAAAAAATATTTAATTTTTCTAGCGTCATGACTACTATGTAAAAACACGACACAAAAAAATCAAAATCACGAAATTTCCATAAATATGGTAATAATTATTTATTGGTTGGTTTTAGCAATATGATGTATTTGCAAAATATGTAGCTTACAGATATGCCTTTAATTTTGTTCAAGAGAGTAATTAGATATATTTAATAGTTCTCTAGATATACTTGATTTTGTAAAACTTGAGATCCACCATCTTTGATTGGCCCCCATTTTTGTCAGGTAGCACTTATAAATGGCAATCTTGCATTTTTGACGTTTTTATAAGCTTACCTAACAGCCGTGAAAAGGAAAATTTGTACTTCCTAATTTTAACCATACCTGTCATACAACGGAAATCTTGAAATAGCCCGTATGCCTATTAGCTACCACTTTGAGATGTCTATCATACTTTTTGAACATCCTTATGAATATGTCTAACTACTGTAAAATGGACACTTGGTACCCCTAAATTATACCGTTTTCTAATTTCAGGCCGACTAGCCCACGGACTAGTAATTTGTATTAGTGAAAGTACAGGGCTTACGAGGATAATAATGTAAACCGCATATCATTCTGTTTCAGAGAGTGGATAGTGAAGATATCAATGAACATTATCAGGAAAAAATCTTTAAAGCATCAAATACAGGAGTGTGTGAAAGTAGGATATCAGAACATTTGCAGCAATTGACACGAAAGATAGAATATATTATAGAAAGCAATGTATCCCTAGCCAGGAAGAACTACCCCGTGCTCCTTATGCCTCTCAAACTCGATCCAAATTGGTCAAAAAGATGCTTAAAATCAGGCAGGAATGTCTTATCTTCCCCTTTGAATGTAGACAAGAGTCAATTGAAAGAATTTTCTATGGAAGATACTGATCCATATATGAATAAACCTCAGGTAAATAATGCTAAGTACATACTTTTACAATTTTTTTATTTAGAGACACATATCGAAGAAAAGACGAAAAAAGTTTAGATCTTTTAAAAGAATACCAAAAACGTAGGTTAAAAGGCATTTTTATCATGACTTGATTTTTAGCGTTCCATAGCCATGGTCTCTCGGTCTGTCACAGCCGATTTACTCAGAAACTATAAATGCTACAGTAATTAAATTTGGTAAAAGGATATGTATTGTATGAACCGCTACATAATTATGATACTATATCGTAAAAAATATAATTGGTGTGGGGGCCCATACATGTAACTGAAGGGTAGATTTTTTTTCGTTGTACATAAACGTGTGGACTATCAATAGAAAGGTCTTTGAAAATGATATGAAGGTTTCTAAAACATATTTTTATTTAAGCGAACCGTTATCAAGTTATCGTCTCTCAAATTCGAAAAAAGTGCCCCCCCTGCTCTCTTTATTAAACTACGCGGTATTTTAATAAATTATATTATGCATATTAATAAACTCTTTCAACGATTTTTGGTTTGATTATATTATCTCTTATAGTTTTTGAGATACGTTGATTTAAATGTAACTTTATATGGGATGTTGGTATGGGATGCTACTTGCGTAGATACCCTGGCACCGTCCCATCTTCAACGAACTACGTTTAAGGCAGCCGCTGCGGCTGAAAATGCCGAATTTTTAAAACGTAATAAATATAAGGGCCTCGGCAAAGAGTACGATTTTGTACCGTTTGGCGTAGAAACTTTAGGTTCTTGGGGCCCCAGCGCACGCAAATTGTTTGCTGAGATCGCGAAACGTCTGGTTGATGTAACTAGAGACCGAAGAGCTGGCGACTTCCTCGCACAACGCATCAGTATTGCGATACAGCGAGGAAATGCCGCCAGCATTCTCGGTACAATGCCACAAGGGCCAATCTTAGATATAGGTTAGGTTAAGTAGATTAGTTAGATTTAATCTATGTACATAATTTGTAGTTTTGAAAATAAATGAATTTGAATTTGGTGAAATAAAACACACTGAACTTTATATTAACTTCACTTTATATGTTTGAATATCTTACAACGAAGAATTTATTGAACCAGTTGCGGTAGACCAATTGAGCCGAATTTTGGTACGCTTACGTAAGTTGGATGACCATACATTAATATGGTAACTTAGAACTGGTCTGATAGTGGAGTTGGAGCTGAAATTTGGTATGCTTTCGTAACTTTAGTGGCAAATTTAAAATAAGGTACCGTAAAGCTGATCTGATGAGGAGTTGAAAGGTATCCATAGGAACACTTGTTCCCGTGGACCAATTGAGCTGAAATTTGGTACACATTCGTAACTTTGGGGGCAAAAATAAATTAAATCAAATCAAAATCAAAAATTGCAAGTATCTAGGAAATTCCAAGTCGACGTTATACTAAATCATTAAACAATTTAGAGAGTGTCATATGCTTGAAGCACCCAAGTCTAAACACAGAAATCTTAGTTGCATACCTTAAAATTGGCTATCAAACTTTACGTCGTTTCACTAAAAATGTATGGAATTTTTGCATTTTGGTGGCCCACAAAAGGTACCTAAAATATGATAGTAATGACATTACCGCAGTTCTAATACTATCATGCTGTCATAGAAGAGTATGTACCTGATTAGAAAATCATTAAAAAAACAATTTTGGGAAGAACGCCCTTGCTTGGCAGGCAATTTGATCGTATGGTCTTTTAACTGCTTCCTATTTCGCAACAGGGCCAAGCTAGCGGCGATATTTACAAAAAATATTGCATCCAAAATCGGTTTATTGATGTCTATCGAAGACATAGTATCTCTCACCGGTTGTTTTGTTCTGATTTGGAAAGGGCACATCATAAAGGTCAGACATTAGAGCAATTTAATTAAATAATCATAGAATTTGTTAAAAAAGACGACATCCATAAAATTGTCTTCATCTTCATCCTATATAGCGGTAATGGCCTATTGTGAAGATACACTTAAGAAACGATAGACGAATAACTAAATAATTGAAAAAAATAAAACTTGTATAGTTTGCAACTAGTTGTAAAATGTCAAAAAGTAGTTTGCAGAACATAAGTTTCGTGGCCAAACAGTAGTATAAAAATGTAGTTGCTGATAATTAATATATTGAATTGAGACATTACTTATTATTTGTATATTTTTAGTTAAATAATATTTCACAAATAAAAATAAAATATGCTAAAAGAAAAAAAAATACGTGAGGTTTTTAGTGTCCTCTTAGTAAAATGAACAGTCCTTATGTAACACCATTTCTTTATTTTTTGCTACAGGATCCTTTTGAAAAGTTAGCTAAATTTGCTGTTATAATATTCTTACGCGACGAATGGGGTGAGATCCTGAATTTTAGTAAAGCCGAACTAGAAAAAAATAAAATGGAGATAAACTGGTTGACGGAAACGAAATTTTGGTTTCTGGAAAGAAAAGCACATAAATATACGGAAGGGATAGTGGTAGCGACAAATGGTAAGCAAAACGTAAGAAGTAAAATGTTATTAAAATATTTCTAGTTTCTGGCGAATAAATAAATGTTTTTTTTTTCAGATGATAAAGATATTAGTCTTGACGTTAGGATGGGATTAGAACAGTCAAAATGGTTGGTGCCTGATGTTAATTTTGACGTATTTCCCGATGAGGTATATCTTCTAAACTCTTATTTGCTAATTAAAAGTAGGAAAGTAAAGAAGTTTGAAATAAAAAACTATTTGTGATTAGGTATACGAGTGTATGTAATAATTAAGTCGTCTAAAAAGCGAGGAAAACTCTTGGAAATTGAATCTTGAATGTTGAATCTTGAAATCAAACTATCTTGGCAGTACGCACCAGGCTGTGCGAAAAATTACTATGAAAAATAAAACGCTTTTTATATGCATTACTTTACCCTTAAAAAGAGCACTTTCTCAGCATACGCATTGTAAATAAATATTGTAGTTTTCTAGATAAAAAATATAATTAGTTATTTCTAGTAGTTATTTTTTGGATATCTAATATGATTTGACAATCTTTCGCAATACAACCTAGATGTAGATTCTAAATGATGATATGTTTATTAGTAACTGCTACGTTTGAATCGGAAATAAATGTTTACGATAAGTGATAAACATTAAACACTGGTGGTAGATTATTTTACACGTCTGCATTAAAAAATTCTTGACTGTACAAGATTTAGTGATAATCCTGATTTCTGTGTACCTAATAAATAATTGGTTGTATTTCAGTATGTTGTTATAGAAGAAGTCTTTAAAAGGTATGACCAAAGACTTGAAGCAGACGAATCGCAGTCGTCAAAAATATTGAAGTGTAAGTTGGATTGGAACAAAAAACTCGCTAGGAAATCCCATCAGGAGACTGATCAGACACATTCAGAAGTTAATGTAAGTATTAGCCTTAACTATAGATAAATTACTGAGAGCGTCGTATTGCATTTATAATAAATAAATACATGTCTTGGGACATCTTACACGAATCGACCTAGTACCAAGCGACGGTATATATAAGTATAGATAGACAGGGCCAATCAACTTTTACATCGACATTTTTTCTGTTTCCTGTGTTACTTTTCATGAACTTACATGTACGTCAATTAATACTATACACATATTTACAATGAAAAACCGTTGGAACCTAAATGTATCGATGTGAACTTATGTGAGGCCTAACACATGTACAATTTATAAGCATTTTTTCTAGCAAATTTGATGAAATTGTCACCTGCGTTACGGCAGTGTTGATCGAAAAGTTGATTAGCCCAGATCCATGTAGGTAAATACATAGGCAGTCACGACCAAGGAACAAATATTTGTGATAAATACATACACAAATAATGCCCTCGCTGGGATTCGAACCCGGAACGGAACCTCCAGCTTCGTGGGCAGGGTCACTATCATCTAGGCTACGGAGGCTGATTGATTTTTGCTGAAGACATAATATGACTAAATAGTAACAGGCATCCTATGTTAGGATTTTTTTTAAGTCTTGTAATGTCGTTATTTTACTAAGTAATAGTTAATATTAATTGCAAAGACATAAGATCGAAGATTGTTACTCTTGGATAGACGACTGCGTCTATCCAATGATATCCGATTGATGATGTCTTTCGTCAAGTTTAATACTTACCCTTTTTATCAACCCCCGCGTAATACACTCAAAGCGAAACTTTCGGTTCTAATGTAATTATTTTCTAGAAAATACTGATGATGACCTTGACGTGTCCGTCAACGGCGATCCCTGGTAAACTAACTTCGTAAATGGGAGCGAAGATGGCTGGCGAATCCAAATTTAGTTTTAAAAGTACGGTTGCACGGCGCACAGTACAACTGACCGAGAGAGTTAAAAGTGTAGTTGTAGGAGGGCTTAGGTTCTTTTTGTGAAGGCGTTTTACTGCAAGGTCTTCAACACGAAGTTTTTCATAATTTGCCACAGCCTTATTAACAGAGTTGCGCCATTGAGATCTCTGTAGCGCAAGCTCCTCCCATTTATCCTGGGGTAAGCTACAGGCTGCCAAGACGACTGTGTCTATCCAATGATACTGATGATATACTGATACCACGTCGCCATAGTAGGTAGGTATATTTAGCTGTGTGGTATCCTTAAATGTCGTATAGATCCATGGTATATGTATTTATACAGCCGCAATCATAAACTACATAACATGTTTCACATCACATCATCAGCCTATATCAGTTCACTGAAGGATAAAGGCCTCTCCTATTACCTATTAAGGCTTGTTCACGAAATAAAATAGCCGGTTCACTAATGTTTAACAAAAACAATGTTAGCAAATATTTATTTTACAACAAACGTTTCACCAATGTAGTAAGTGGCAAAAATGTTATTCCGCAAATGTATCATTTTACAAAAACTCAATTGACAAATAATCATTAAGCAATTAATACATTAGAACAATGTATAAATTAATAAATAAATCAATTGTATATTTTACATGTCACCTAAAACTACGTTTAACATATTTGTACATTCACCGAATACCTATCTCGACCATTTTCGATTTTGGGGAAAAGTTTACTGGGTTACAATAAAAAAAAATAACCTCGAAGACTACGGTGGGAGCAAAGCTCCCGCCTTAGTCTTCTAACCTAACCTATCCGAGTCGGATCTGCCCCGGAAGGTTTTGTTCGCTCGCTTCGCTCGCTCACTGCAGATTTTGGTCAAGATTGCGATGAATGTTATGTTAATTTTTTTTTAATTTGATGTCGAATATCTCGGCCATTTTTGATTTTGGGGAAAAATTTACTGGGTTGCAACAAAAAAACCCACTTTGCTATACTTCAACCCATTTTAGCAAAAATTTTAGGCTAATGGTAAATTTATTAGTTTACTTTGTTGTTAAATATTCTTTTGCCAAAAATACCTCTTATAAAATGATATTTTATTTGTTAATTATTTGGCTAAGATAATAAATTGTCAAAGATGTTTTTGTAGAAAAAAGGATTTGCCGAAACATAATTTTGCCAGTAGTTGGTTGCCAAGTGTAAATTTGTTAAACAATTTTTGGTCAAACGACAGGATACCAAAATAGCCACTGCCGATAGTTATTTTTTTTAAACGAAACCATACCTTTACAAGTAGTCAAGTACGTTATTTAAAAGAAGGGCTCCAAATTGCCATTCTTCTCGGACGCTGTGGTTGATATTTATATAAATTGCTCCATTTTTATGGACTTTTATAGAAACTTCTGCATTTTAGTGCCGTGTCTTGTTATTTTTGAATCATTTACTTTCCCCATGGGTCTTAACTAAATTCAAAATTACAATATCGATACTATAATGAACTTTGAATCTCGTGTCAAAATTTTGTTTTATTGATTTCATGCCAAACCTTTATGAAATTGGTTGATCGCACTTTCTTGGGTGTGGACGTGTGACTTGGATGTGCAGTAAGCATTTTATCTGAAGTTATTTTGATTTTGACTACTTTTAAGCGAATGCTTTTGGATGTTGGATTATTAAACATAATACCGAAGAATCAATTTACAGTTCACGCCTGTTTGAACTACATGAAAGTATCGTGTAACAGTGGAGTATGATTTTAAGATGGCTATTTTATTTCGTGGACAAGCCTTATACGAATATTCGCGTATGGATGGACGCACTAGGTAAATGCCCAATGCCCATAATCACTCACTACGCTGGGCAAGCGGGCTGGCGATCACAATAGTGTGTCCACTTGTGACCACGTTGCTGTTCACATCAATATTCAATAAAATGCTTCAAGACTACGACACCCACGGGAAGAGTGAGGGTGGTGACAAATGTATTCTTACTGCCGTCACCACGTGGCGTTCCGATGTTTATGGACACATTATGCGGTCCTCTGCATAATATGACTAGATTTTTATCTGTTGCAGTTTGGAAACATGAGAGCTGCAAAATTGTTAACAGAATTCGATACTTTAGTAGTAATGTTTGATGGCAGCAGACTGAAGATTACACCATATAGAAGTACTCAATGGGATCTTAAAGATATTTGCGACATTACGAAAACAAAATTTTGGTTCCTAAACAAACATAACCACACGTATTGGGAAGGAATAGTGGTGACAGCAAGCAGTGAGTAGACCTATAGTTCCCGTCGCGAATAAGTATTTTTCCTAACTAGTGTGGAAAAGTAAACTTTGCGCACGCTTCGCGTGCGTCAATTTCTCTTTTTAAAGCACTTGTTATGAATAAAGTCGTTCGATACACGTGTAAAAACTTCTTTTTTTTGCACTTACATCGAAATGTACTATTTTGACACATGTTTTCGTATAAATTATTTGAAATAATTGTATTTATTATGTAAGTTTTACTCTTACTGAGTACATCATGTTCCATCGTAAAACAGAAGTTCAACTGTAAAGCTTATAGATTATTTTATTTGCAGATTCTTTTGATACCCTTGATGTGACAACTGCATTTGAAAAATCTAAATGGATAGTGCCTGATGGATTTCATCGATTTCCAGATCCGGTAAATACTTAATATTTTTCTTTTTTATATTTCTCTTATAGGCATTCATATTTAATTGCGTCTGAACGCGTTTGAATGTTTGTATATCTATCTCTAATCGTGCCACTCAGGAAATACAATCAATTATAAAATGCACCACTTTTTGTCCTTATGAAGAATTTGTTGTTTTGTTGCAGAATGTAGATGCATTAAAAGTAGTCCTAAAACTGTATGAAAGACAAGACAAAATTGACATGAAAACGAGTGACATCCAAAGTCAACGAAGACTATTAGAAAATATTGGAAGATGGACTTGTTACTGGTTAAAAACTCGTGGGGTATCACGTAATCCTACTGAAACTCATCTTCAGAAAATTGATGATCTCGAGACATCCAAGCAACGGGATTCAGAAACTGATAACCCTCGCAGTACTAACAAGGTTTTTAGTTTGTCATATTCTTTTTTGTCTATGTGTGTGCCGTGTCTATCTTGCGTAAATATGTATTATTATAATTATATGTATCCATACTATAAGAATAAAGTACTTTTGTCCGCAAAAGTTAAATTCACATCATGATTTTTATACAAAATCAACTTACAAAGTCGTTTGTTTTCAAGTAATTTGTCACTGTTTTTTGAGATATTTTTCGTCGTCGTTAATTTTGAAAAGATAACTGAGGCAGCTTTAGGCTTTACAACTTTACTTACGTATAAGGTATTATCGGATCTATTGTTCAAAATTATTACCAATTTATGGAAGACTAATCTAAACTCCGGAACTATCTAAATAAATAAATAATAAATAAATATCTTGGGACATCTTACACAAATCGACCTAGTCCCACGGTAAGCTCAACATGTCACTTTCTACATGTCAGTAGAAAAAAGAAATCTGAATTAGGCGATCGCCCAAAAATGGATTTCGTACTGAAATCGTGGCGTGAACTTATAACTTCTGATCGGTACTGTATCAACTAAGCTCCATAAATACACGGTGCTCACGAGCATTGCGAAAGATTTAAACTATGCATTCTAAATATCAAAATAAACAAAAAATATTATGAGACCTAATGTCAAATTCCACAAAAATAAAAAATAAAATTTTTCTTTTTTTTAGATTTTTTGAATACATTTTAACATTAGTAATATTACCAATAATTTTTATCATAACAACCATACCCCGTTATCAATGTTGCAGATTCATTGAAACTGAGTCTTAGGGTTGTCACAAAAGGTTCTATTTTTTGAGGTGATATTTTCATTAGCATTTTTCTTAATTGTGATGTTTGGCTCTTGCATGGGCAGCTGATTTCCCTATTTGTCCATTCATTTTCAAATTCTATTGTATATTTTCTAAACACTTTAACGACTTCATCCCAATGATCGTCATAATTGTATATGTCAACATGTTTTAATAAGAATCGATGACAACTTACTTAAAAAATTATGGTGCATTGGCACAAATGTATCTTATTTTTATCTGTGACAGTAAAATCCGAACATTTTATTTAAAATAAACTATTATCAAAAATTCTTAACTAAGTACTTATTCGAAAAATTAATATTGTAAGTATGCAGTAGTAGGTACATTTTTAAACTTATTTATACACTGTTATTTGTACAAGTTACAAAATTCACGAAACATTTCCGCGTCGCATTCGGGTTACTTCTAATTTCGCCATCAGCTCCAGCTTAAACCGGGAAAATTCTGCGTGATCAAGGAGGAAATTCATGATTTTCACTACATATTAAGAGAACGAATTACATTATGTCATAAATCAATTTTGACAAATAAATGACGCTATCACATATTATAGACTAAAAAAGGAATATAACCTTTTTTTTATTACGGGATGATGATTTTGTTAACAACTTCAAATACCATGTCATAATATACGTAGGTATACTAAAATTAATATGTAAAGTGCCAACCCTAGCGTTTTCAATGAATCTGCAACACTGATAACGGGGTATGATAACAACAATTTGTTAAAATAATTTTATTTAAATATTTTTTCTTGGGACAAGTTTTTTCGTCAAGTTTATTCTTATTTTTTTATTGTCAGGCAAAAGGTGAAGTAATATTAGAACACATTGTGGTAGCATTGTAATCAAAAAGAAGTTTTATGATGAGTTACGTCGAAAAACTTTTTTCGAAAAAAGGTTAATTATCTCTGCAACCAAGCCGAATCCAGGAAATTTTATATAACATTAAATACTCTAAATAAGCTCAGGAATTCAGCATTAAAATCTTTCGGAATGCTCACGAGCACCGTGTATAAGTATTACATTAAAATGTCGCTAATTTCAGTCCAAAAGTGTATCTGCATATAATCTACACCGAGGCTTAACTGAGAACTTAATGAAATCAACATATGCCTTAAACAAAAGTAAACAACATAAAGAAGAATCGAAACAAACTATTTTAAGTGAACAGGATAGTACTATTTGTAAAGGTATTAAAAGACCTGCGGCATGCGAGACAACCGTAGTCTTACAAAAAAAAAAAATTGCCAATGAACCAAATGCGGAACAAATACCAGCTAAACTTCCACATCACAATGAAGAAATTAAACCAACTACTTCTGTAGCAGACGATGTTATATTTGTTATGATATTTAGTGGATATATGTTGGTAATGAATACGTACAAAGAAACTGAGTGGAATAAATGGGAAAACGCCAGACACCAGATTACAGATAATAAATTTTGGATCTTGGATAACCAAACATACTCGTATTGTAACTGTTCCAATGTAAGAAAAGAAATACATGTTTATTGTGAAGGAGTAGTTATAGACAAGTGTCGTAAGTATTAAATACTTTTAAAATATCTAAAGAAGAACACAATAGATGTATTCTATGATTGAAATTTTAATATGAATGCATTTCTTTTAATTTGGCCATTTTCATAATTTTGAATTTATGGGTTGGCTCGTGATTCTGAGTTCCCAAAATTTACCCATGAACTCAAAATTACGAAAATTGACAAAATAAAAAGAAATGCTAATTTGCCATTGAATGTACTATCCATAATCATTATATTATATCTTTATTGACATTGACTTCTTTATTTTCACATAAGTAATAATAATAAATTTATGTATTTTTTTTCATACATTCTAATATATTGACATTTAAATTGTATCCAATGACATGTAATGAAAATTGTGCGCCATATACTGGCTGATTGTGAAGAACTACAAAACTACTGTACCTACACCATTTATTACTACTCACTTCCATACAATTAACTATTTGAATTAATATGAATAGGTTTTTAATACAACAATTCCTAAATACATATGTCATTATAAGGGGCGAACCCTCTCTCTATTACTTCCAAATTCGGAAGCAGGATCACTACCGGCTCCGATCAAGACTAAACACAAAATAATAGGCTTTTTCATCACACTGGCTTTGTAAGCTCGCCATTGCTTGCATGCATCGCGGGAGTAATTGAAAAGTGGAATTCCCTAGGGAGTAATAGAAATGTTAATACGTTATTTAATCATATTTTTCCTAACTAGCGCGGAAAAGTAAACTTTCTCTTTTTAAGGCACTTGTTATGAAAAAAGTCGTTCGATACACGTGTAAAAACTTCTCTTTAACTCGGGTGATTGTCGCCCTCGTTTCACTCGGGCTCCAACTTTCACCCTCGTCGAAAAAAAAAAAATTTGCACTTGCATCGAAATGTACTATTGTCTTAAAACAATTTTTTTTGCTCGCAAGTATGATGAAAAACATTGTATGCATCACGGTCGGTAAGCGGAATACTAACTCGAGTCATTAAAAGCCCTCCGCCTACGGCGTAGGGCTTTTACCACTCTCGTTATTAATACCGTAGTTACCTCCCTAGATGCACAATGTACTATTCTTTACAGATGTTAGCAACGCTCCAGTTATGAAAAATGCCTTAACAGATTCAGCAACGACATTGTATGATCGCCATTTCCAATCGTTTCCGGATTCAGTAAGTGACCTAAATTCTTAATGAGATAAAACTAAAACTATTAGAATGTATTGTCTAGTCTTTACATATTTAACTTTCATTTTGATATTGTTTTAGAATGTGAGTCCATTTTACGTACTTCATAAAATCAATCCACGAATCATTAAAAACCATGAAAGGATAACAATCAATACTGTTGTACGAGAAGATTTAGTTCTAAAACGCAAGCAAATTTTATGGATAAAATTTCAAGAGTTTGCATATAATGAAATTGAACGAAGCGGCTGTGGTCCAAATTGTCCAACACAACAGGCAAACGAAACTACCGATGAAAACGAAACCACAAATGATCCGAATCCTAAAATAAATCATGCGAGTAAGCAACCAGGTCCCAAAAGCCGAGATCTAGCAAAGATGGCAAAATCAAACGAAAATCTTGGAGTAACAATGCCATTAAATCAACCATCCACATCAAAAGAAACAGAGCAAAATAGACGAGTGACTCGGTCGATAGCCCGCGCGTCTCAAGTCGGAATAGAAGTACCGTCTACATCAGCATCATCAAGCTCAAAGACGGTAAGTTTACTGTAATCAAGAGAGAGAGAAATATCTACTACTGGTTCAAAGTCAAACCCTACACCGTTCCTGAGAAGAACCAGTAAGAAAGGTCATCATCATCAGCGTGCGCACGGAGCGACCCCCGCCGCCCGCCGCGCGGATAACGTCCGTCGCACGCGCCAAGCCAGTTAGCGGGATCTATACAATTTCTTTGAGTCCGTTGCGGATAATCCTCGCAAGCTAGCGTAGGCCCTAAGGCTTAGCACGCACTGCGGTTTTTAAAAAGCGGTTCCGCTATCGCAAAAAATGTATGATCTCCGTCCCCGGATCCATCAGAATCGGATCCTGTGATAGAGGAGCAGGAATTGTGGAGTGACGAGGGTGAAGGGTATCACATTGTGAGTATTTTGCGAATGAGAAACTGAGTAGGAACTAAAGAGTCAATCCTCCAGCATCGCTTCGGGTTATACCCACCTGCTGCATAACAAATTACGACTAATGTTATAAGCGTAAGTCTTTCTAGTAAGAGAGATTGAAAAGAGACTTCCGTTTGTTGTTAGTTGTAGTTTTGCTATGAAGGTGCATTCCACGAGAATGTTGGCTACGTGACGACGTTTTTCGTGTACATCTATAATAAGTTTTTATAGGTTGACATTGAAATTCATTGCCGTGATGCATTGACGAGGGGGTGACACTAGTCAACTAAAATTCAGGACCATTTTTGAAAGGCAACTTAGTATGGCATGCGGCTTCCATGTTTTATTTATTCGTAGTACGTGTACAATTTTTGGTGCATCTTAATTTTATAACTGGGTGTGTGTATTTATAGAGAATTGTCGCACGTTCCACATATTTCTAAGGTAGGTAGCTGTCATAGCCGTCACGTTCTCGACAAAGTAGACTTTTTTGTAGAATGCACCTGTAATAGGCCCCAGGGGCCTATTTCTCGAAAGCTTGTAACTTGTAATACAAGCGGAAGTCCTTATCTTATTAATAGTGTTAAAAAGAGACTTCCACTTGTAATACAAGTTACAGTCGAAGACAAAATAAGGGGTATACAAAAACGTTCAAAAATATGTCCCAGTGCACTCTAATTCTGTGTAATAAGAACGTCGTAACATATTTATGAACGGATTCTTTCGATACTTATTTTTGCACTTGACTGTACAAGCCTTTGAGAAACGGGCCTCTGGTTGTTACCAGTAGTAACAAGTTGAAATTTTATCCCCATCTCCCATCAAATTCCCAGTTGTTGCCACTGGTGACAAGCGATTGGTAACAGGTGGGAATAACCCATGGCTTCACCTAATTAAATGGTTGAACTCGCGTGTATTTAGTCACTACGCGTGACATGTTTTGGCGAGCGTAGGTCTCCATTGTCTCTATTGTCTCTAGGAGCCCGCGTTCACCCCTCGTGGAAACCTAGGCTCTCCAAAACATGTCGCGCGAAAATTTAATTTCAATTGTTTCCTCAAAAGTTTTCATTTACAACGCCAATTTCATAGGTGACCATTTAATTTACTACTTTTTATGTGTTTTTCGTTTTTATTTTCAGGCTTGTTATTTTGACGAGAACGAAACAGATGCACTGAAGCATGTTTTCTTGCAGTATCTAAAACTGACCCCAGCGTATCGTGTTCGCGATAAGTATATAAAAGCTATTTAAGGGTTATTGTAAATTCTTTAAGGGGACAGGTAGACCAGTTGTGGTCTGTGATACATTAGATTTTTAAAAGAGTAAAGTTTTCATTGAAATTGGTACTTATACCTATGCCCCTTTCTCATACGGTGTTTTAGCTTTAGAAATAAGGTAAACAATGAACACGTGTCGTTTTATTCACAATAATTGAGACTCTTTTTAATTAATTTGTATTGTTTTTATGAAAACACAAATCAAATTATATATTAATTTTTTACTAAATATATTGATGTGTGTTTTTATTTTTCTTAAGTAGTCACACTACTTAGGAAAAAATAAAAACCTTGGCGCCAGAGTTGGGCAAAAAGTAATATGATTACTTCTATAAATTACATTTGTATGTGTACTTTGTAATAAATATTACAAAGTACATATACAAAAGTAATCTGAAGGAGTAATCATATTACTTTTTGCCCAACTCTGCTAGGCGCCTAGCCTTGTAAGGGATTGCATATACCCGAGAAAATTGACTGGCGGTTGCTAAGACCGAGTGGCCGAGCGGTACAGGCCATTAGCCGCAAAATCTTCGCGGGTTCGATTCCTACCTCGGACGTTGGTGATCTTTGTCTATTTTTCTTTGGTATATGACATTCAATATTTATAATTTATATTCGTTTACTTATTTTAATTGTGAAAATAAAAGGATGCAAATAATCGTAATTTTAAAATATTTGCTGTGTCACGTGTCAATGTCGCTTATCTTCTTTTTAATTCTAAAAACGAACGTTATAGCACGCGGTTATTTCGTGCGATAATCGCAGCGTTACGCTGCGTTTAACGCAATGGGCTTACCGCGTCTGTTCGTGCGATTAACGCACAAAACAAACGTGCGATTTTATATTTTTATATTTCACACAATGCCTGTCTCTAGTATCAGAAATAGTACATTACATCAGAGGCCGGGAAAATGAGGATTTCCGGCCAAGTTGGTATATACTATGGATTTATGGAATAGTAACGTGGCCGGGAATCATGTATAGTGCTTTTCTCAAACATACAATGAAATACAAAAAATAATAATGACAATGTTGTCGAAATTAAAAAAAAGTTACTTTGCAGGCCTGAAAAGTGTTACGAAATTCCATTTCCATCCCAGTGAGTTACCGCGCCCTAAAAGCGATACTTCAATAGTACATTACTACCGAGGCCGGGAAGTGACCGGTTGCCGGCCGAAAATATGTAGATGGCCGAGCGAAGCGAGGCCGGATAGTATTCGGACGGCAACCCGTCACTTCATGGCCAAGGTATGTATAATGCTTTTCTCAAACATGCAATGAAATGAAACAAAAAAATGTATCTTCATTCTAAGAAATTATAAGTCAACTACATAACTAAGTCTTTGAAACACAACAAAAGTCAAATACGACACCGACACCTCATTTTTTTTTAAGATTGACCTGTTTGAAAGTTGCAAATTTTCACTTTTAAAAAGCGGTATTAGACGACGCGGTCGGTTGGGTCCAATTAATCGCATGCGGTGATCGGGGCCGACGGATCGCGCTGTATAATACTGTTTTTTAAATATTATTTTGAGTGGTTATTGTACATTTATTTTAAATTATATAATTTAAACACATAATTATAACTCCAAAAATTTGCCAATATTTTTTTTTATACTAATATTACTTATAGATAATTATTGGCTAAAAGCCAAGATGCCAGGTCACAGCCCTATGTCAAATGAAAATTAAAAAAGAAGCACTTGCCGGCCTAGAGGCCGGCAACGAGGTACTTCTCGGCCACTTTTTGGGCACGTAACTACAACATTTCATTGCATGTTTGAGAAAAGTCTATTTTAAGGAGCGTAAAGACAATATTTCATTGCATGTTTGAGAAAAGTTATTTCACAAAAGAGGCTCTATTTTTATAGGAATGTGGATATCTTATGTTATGATTGTGTGGCTTACCTATAAAGGTGCGTTCAAACCAAATGAGCATTCGCTATTCTAACCCCCCACTCTACGAAATTCGATCGTTACACAAAACGTGATTGGTTGATTTCGTAGAACGGGGGATAGAACAGCGAATGCTCTTTTGGTTTAAACGCACCTTTAGATGTTATCATTATCAATGAGAAGTATAATTATAGGAATGTAAGTTGAGATATTTTTGTACCGTAGACTTAGTAGGTAGGTATTGTATATAGGTACTAGGTACCATTACCAAACCAGTTACCTGTTCATTCGTTCAATTTATGTGAATAATAATAATAATCATCGGTGTTGACAACCAAAACTCGCTATAATCTATCAAGTAGGTCAGTGTGGGAAAGTCCGGCACATTTTATTTATAAGGAAAGTCTTATGCGTCTTATACTGTTGAGTTAGGAGTGAAAGTCAGTTGGTAAACGGACTTTCCTGTTAGACGGTCTTACCCACATTGACTTTACCTACTCTTCGCAATATCGTATGTCCGTTTTGAATCAGAACTGTGATACGAGCTTTATTTCAAGAAGGTATTTGTGTTTTTCTACTTTATTGATGAACTTTGTTAATTTTAATATTAAGTAGCAGTCATAATTATACCGAAGCTTACGTTTGTATACATAGTCTATCTACTTAAAAAAAACAATTGGAGTTGTTCCACAAAATAGGTTTTTGTTAGGTAGGTACTTAGTGAGTTTGTTTGTCAACCAGTTTGGAATAGTCAGTTCTGGATGCTTAGCCAAGTTGCCAATCGCTAACGCTTATTAGCGTATCGTAGTTGTCTCTCCCTGCCACTCTTTCCCATTAGTGCGACAAAGACAGTAGCTGCATTTCGTTTACGATTGACGATTAAGCGTTATGCCCTGGCCACGACATTGGTCTAAGGCGACTGGCTAAGGCGATCAGCGGCGAGCGAATTAAACAAAATCAAGACCGCTAAAGAAGCATGCCACGACAATTCGCTGTGGGCTAAATCGCGCGCGAATTTACTTGCGCGACCGGCTAAGGCGACCAGCGGCGCGGCGGGCGGCGAGATTCATGGCCACGCTCCAACGCACGAACACTTCCCGCCGGGCCACCATACAACGCGATTTTTGCTAAAACACACGACTCAGCGTATGGGTCACGGGCCTGGCGCGTACGCTTAATAAACTGCCGCTTTGAAACCGGCCAGCGGGACAATGCTATGCAACATTTTAAGTAACCATTTTTTTAAACGACAACTTGTATTACTATCGCCTCGTTATCAGTGTTCACCTTTGTAGATCTTCCGATTTTTTAAAGTAATAAATGAATAAACGCCGTCTACAAAGTCGCCGCCATTCATTGTTTTTGACTGCGGAAACAAATTTAGTGATTTTATAAACATACATCGTTATCGCGGGAGCAAATATAAATTCGTCAAAGAAGTAGTAAACAGAATGTCCATTTAGTAAAAAACGGAGTTTTCTGCCTACACATTATAAGCCTCTAAGAAGTTCATCATAGCTAGCACGAAGTTTATTGTGTATAAGGATAATTAATCTTCCTTTACACTGTTAGTAAATAAAATCCTGAAATCGACATAATCACCTCAAACAAATATCCATGTTTTAATTTAGACTCTATTGACTATTAAAATTTGCTGATCTTAAGTGATTTTCGTAATATACGACAAAAAGTTTTCTACTGTGTATCTACGGCGTCGTGCACTTAATCGTCATTATATACTGGCAAAATAATCTTTCAGTTTCACATAAGGGCTTATGAAAACTAACATTTCACTTCTTGCAAAATAGTTCTGATCCGCGAGTAACTATTTTGCTATTTTCCTTCGAGATATTTTAAAAATCACTATTTCTATTTAGTTGTGGTCATAAAAAAAATCATGGACAAATTTCTAAAGTGACTGACTGGGTGCCTGGGCAATTTTTCAACGATTTCAAAAAAGGAGGACATTCCCAATTCAAACGTTTTTTGTGTATGTATGTTCACCGATTTTGAAATTTTCGGTACATTTTTCGATCCTTTCGTTCCTATAGCGCCATACAAAATGTATAAAAATATCTCTACATTTTTTTCTTTAAGGGTGGAAATCTTACAAAAAATATATTTATAGAAATCTTTCGTGAGAACTTTCAATAAAATAACCCACCTAGATGCCTATCTTTTGAAGTAAGTACTAATCAAGTCCATTTATATTCAATAAAAATAATTATTCATTTTAAAGTCGTAGGTATAAACGTTTACTATACGAGTGTCATTTCTGTTTTGACTGTTTTTCATAATCTTTCAGAACTGTCAAATCATATTTGCTCCCGCGATAACGATATATGTTTATAAAACAGTTAAGATGGCATGTTTTTGATACACAATGACATTTTGCTTATCTCTGCTACTTGCACGGCCCCTATAATAATTGTTTCTAAGAATTTAAACAAAGGTCGCGGCAATCCTTTATATCTTTGCACGTGCAGTGCTTATCGGCAAACTTTTTAACGACTAAGTAGAAGGTACTTGCTTCACTATTACTTTGTCTTAAAAGTTTACACTGTAAAAGTTTTATTCCTCTTATCAGAAGTATAAATCACATATTTATTGAAATATGTATATGTAAAATAAAACTATGAAAACGGATAAACTCGCGTATATTAACTAATATTAACTTCATTCCGACGTTTCGAACACCACCAATACCACCATCATCCGCAGAGTGTAAAGTGTTCGAAACGTCGGAATGAAGTTAAAATTAGTTAATATACGCGAGTTTATCCGTTTTCATAGTTTTATTTCATGTGTAATCCTCGCGGTAACCGAAGAAAATATTATGTATATTATATGTATGTACTTATGACCTGATGACGATAAGCACTGCATTTGCAAAGATATAAAGAATTGCGGCGACCTTTGTTTAAATTCTTAGAAACAATTATTATAGAGGCCGTGCAAGTAGCAGATATAAGAAAAAATGTCATTGTGTGTCTAAAACATGCCATGTCACCTGTTTTATAAAATCACTAAATTTGTTTACGCAGTCAAAAACAATGAATGGAGGCGACTTTGTAGACGGCGTCCTATTCGTTTATTACCCACTGGTTGTCGTAATATAAGACTACTAAGGGATTGAAGTATCACTGACGATTTTATTGAGGATTGATGGCTGGCAGCAGCATCATCGTAATGGACACAATTATTACTTTCAAAAATCGATTTCAAATTCCGGTAATACAAAGCCAACGTCTTAAAAATTGCAGTCACTAAACACAGCACAGGAGGAGGGTTGAAGTCGCCAACGAATAAATCGAGACTAAATAATATTTCCCATATTACTTCAAAATTTTTTAATAGATGGGATGGATTGAACTACGTCACGCCATTGACTTCTGGGAAAACTACTGCAACGTGCATATGGAAGATAACACCGCTGCTCGGTTGCATTTATTGTTTATAACCTGGGAGGGCGCTCGGACGGCCATTACCTTTGAAGTCTTTTGTTTAGCAAACAACATGTTTTTGTCACACTAATATACACCGTGATCTCTAATAACCCGAAAGATTTTAACAGTGTGTTCCTGACCACATTTAGAAACTATAATGTCGTATAAACTTTTCTGGATGTCGCCTAGTTTCAGAGTTATTACCAATTAAAAAAAAACATATTTTCTAATTGTAACTCGGTAAAAAAGGTCTTTTTAACGGCGTTGGTGCCATTATGGAGAATAGTCTCACTAACCTCACAAATAAATGTCAAAAAGTGAGAAATAAAACCTTTTAAAAATGAGGTTTTTGTAAAAAAAACCTTAACACTCATTGTAAGTGCTAGTTTTATGAATAACTTTTACTTTTTATGTTAAAATACATTCAAAAATTAAATAATAATTGAAAAAAAAATTAAAAAAAATTTTTTTTTTCGCCAAAAATGACAAAAGTCATAATATTTTTTGTTTGTTTTTACATCAAAAATGCGTGGTTAAAATCTTTCGGGTTATTAGAGATCACGGTGTATAATATAATTATCGTTCAGATAGTAGATGTCAAAGTTGATATACAACCTCGACAAAAAGCATGACACGTTTGGACGTTTCCGTGAAAATACGATGGGAAAGGATTTTGCACTACATATGTATAACATACATATTGTAATCTTTTCTAAAAACCGCCAAGATAAACAAATTATATGTAAATACAGTTATATTAGTATGATGAAACAACTGATTTACTTCATATAATTGAAACATAGTTTTATTACTATGAATTAATCTTAACATCACTGTTAGTAGTTACCTAATTATGTACCTATACACTACAATGACCACAACATTTTATGTTACGTAAGTATATAAAAGTACAGCGGAGAAACCTGGTTGCCTTACCCTTAAAAGAAAATGAGATATAATCGTACAAAGTTTGGCCAATACAAATGTTGCTTGCCACCATCCATAAGGTCATCGGTTGAAAAATGTTACAATACCAAACGACTTCAACGTGAAACAAGCTTTAAGACCGGCCAATAAAGCTTATTTGAGTCTGTCACGTAAACACTCGTAGTTTTTACAGACAGCGCCGGGCCACGGTGACCCATACCCTGAGTCATACTCATAACTTTCTATAAAAATATATTTTTCATATTTTTGAAATGTGAATATGTCTGTGTGCTTGCAAAACGTGTGTATCTACAATTTTGTTATTTTTACTATATTATACTTACAGTAAATCAAACTTGAATATTCAAGACCCCATTTTCATTTAAAAAATCGTACTCACCATTTTATGACTAAACGTAATTTGTGAAAGTGGTTGTTAGATTCAATCACACAAACATAATTGTGTCAATATAAGTTTAGTTTTTATTTTATTTAGAATGTACTGATGACTCGCATGCGAGTCACGGGCCATGCGGAAGCGTTGAGTCATGACCCATACGCTGAGTCCTTGGCCCTGAATGGGTTAAATGCACTGGCGGTTTGAGCCATGCCACGACTTCGAGCGGCGCGAACGGTCTTAGTAGCGGCACGTATCGGGCGGAATTTTAAAGATCAAAATATTTTGTTTTATTCGCTCCGCGATGTTGGACACAAAGGCGTTTATAAGTAAAATTTTAAATAGGCCTGCCTTGTGGATGGCACAGCATTCGCAACACAAGTTGCGGCATGTAATAAAACGGTTATGGGAAGAAATAAAAGAACATTTTCCGAATCAGAGCGGTAAGTTTAATATTATTGTATATTAAATAGGATTGCTTACAAAATAATTTATAAATAATAATTTCGAGACACTGAAGGGCCACTTTTGATAATGATATTTTGCGTCCTTTGATTACGTCCCATTCGCTCACCGCTTAGGCGCTTAGACCGTTGTCGTGGCATGCTCACCGCTTAGACCGTTTTCGCCGCCCCGCTCGCCGCTGCCGCGGTCGCCTTAGACCAATGTCGTGGCCAGGGCATTAGCGATTAGCAACTTGGCTAAGCACCCTGTTACCCTCTGTATGTTGTAGGTAAGTGCCTGAGCATTTTATTTTATTTTGTCCATTTTCATAATTTTGAATTTATGGGTAAATTTTGGGTTATTCCTACTCAGAATCACGAGCTTTTGATCCCAAAAAGTCCCAAATTGTCCATACATTTTCCGGATTTCCTCCTTTGTTACCACCGTACAAATTTTATGGAAATTTGTAACAAAATAGAAAAAAATCCATGGGACATCATAGCTCGTGATAGAGTAGAAATAACCCAAAATTTACCCATATATTCCAAAATGATGAAAATGGACAAAATAAAATGGAATGCTCACCTGTTCGATTGTAAGTGGCTCTTCGCGAGTCGACTTTTTTATAAGTACCTATCTATTGAATGTTGGTTGTTCTTGCCGTGTTGTTTACGAAATAAAGATACCTATAATTCTTATTCTGGATTTATTTTATTTTATTTATTGGAGAAACAATAGAAGCAGTGACAAAACATGTAGTAGGTATACATATACAGTGGTAATGCGTTAGGTGTTCACATACCTCCTTAAATGCTCCCACTAGGACACATACAGTTTATATATTATAAACTAAAACTAATGCTACGGTAAACTAAACAAAAAGACCGCTACTACTCAGTTAACAAACAAAGTAAATCTAGTTAAGCTTACAAAATATTCTAACAATCTGTCTCAGCTAGTATATTCAGTATACCGATGAATATTTAATTTAAAACTTGAAATCGGTAACCGATTGGCCTTAAAATATCTTCGGTCTAAACGTAAGGAGCAGTCGCGAGATGGCCCTTGTTTTCTGTTTAGTAACGTGCAGTCGGGTAATTTCGAATTTCGGAAGTCACATAAAAATCGCCATTTTTCACCATCACATCAAGATTCCCCCTGCAAAATTACCCGAGCATTTCTGCCATTCGAAATTACCCGACTGCACCTTGGGACTTGTCCATTATTCACGTCATACGATTTTGGCCTGTTTTAGCCCCCTCATCCCCCATGCTGATATTTTCAGGAGCAGGAGATTTTTTGTCAACTTAAGTATTATTTTTAATAACACTTGAATTAACGTAATTTTTGCCAACTACGAGGTAAATGTCCGCGAAGTTTTAAAACTTAGGTAGTATTTAAACTTACTATACCTAATGCTGTTCAGCAGATGCGAGAGTAACAAAAAATTACACGTGATTTGTCCGATGACCCCCCCCCCCCCCCATGGTAATAATTGGTGATTTTTTTCTTGCCCTATTCCATTCGATATCGTTTTTGCTAATTAATATATTTTTCCCACGGTTAGGTATGCCTACCATTAAAATCCCCTAAAATAAAATAAACTTCCAAAGTAAAAATATGCCACGCATTTCGTTTCGGATCTAAAGAATCCTATTCACAATGCCGTCAGCACGAAAATGCCGGCTTGTTTGTGGTATTTTTAGGGTTCCTTAGCAAAATTGGCGTTGGTAGTTCAGTCACATCTGTGCGTCTGTCGGTCCGTAAGTCGAACCCGTTTTACTTAACTTGAAAACGAATGCTTATCCATTTTATAGGACAGTTAGATAAAATGGTAGATGTTGACGGTAATATTTTTATTAGGAAAGGTAGACGGTTTTTGATCAAAAACCCCATAAAACGAACCATAATACCTATATATGGTTCGTTTTATGGGTACTAAGCTACGTTATTAATTATATCCTTACTTACCCCCTTATTCATAAACGTTTGTTAACTTAACAAGCCGCTAATAAATAATTGTTGGTCCCTTTTGCTCTTATGGACACATTGTTAAGACCGAAAGGGACAAACAATTATTCGCGGCTTGTTAAGTTAACAAACGTTTATGAATAAGGGCGTTAGTATCTGTCTGCCTATACATTTGGATATGCAATATAGGCACTTCAATTACTTCAATACATAGAAAAGAACATACCCAAGGGGGTATGTTCTGTTAGCGTGCTTGTTAAGTTAGCAGACGTTTATGAATAAGGATTCATAAACGTCTGCTAACTTAACAAGCCGCTAATAATTGTTTGTCCCTTTTGCTCTTATGGACACATTGTTAAGATCGAAAGGGACAAACAATTATTAGCGGCTTGTTAAGTTAACAAACGTTTATGAATACGGGGGTTAGGTTAGGGCCAATATGGGCCTCCCACAAGGTGGACTGATGACCTGGTGAAGGTCGCAGGAGTCCGCTGGATGCGGGTGGCGCAGGGACCGGTCATTGTGGCAATCTTTGGGGGAGGCCTATGTTCAGCAGTGGACATCTTTCGGCTGATATGATGATGATGATGATGATAGGCACTTCAATTACTTCAATACATAGAAAAGAACTTAGTGTTCATAGAATTCCGATAATGATTAAAATCATGCTCGACCAGAAACCGTTTTCACTTAAACACTCCTTATATAGGTACCTAGTTACGTATATAGGTTCACTTTTAACGAGCTAATCATAAAATACGATTATTAATTCCTCTAAGACCCCGTATTAGCTCCATTTCAATTAACATTGATTTAATACCTGATTAGAAAAAGGAAGCCATATTCAACTAATAGCTCTTAAGACTTCATAACCTGTTATTAATACTTTCTCATTGAAGGCCAGACGAATGAACAAGTACGTATGGTCTTTAAGAGGACTAGACGAGATACTATTTTTAACCGAATTCAAAAAAAAGGAAGGTCTAATTTAACCTGTTTTTTTGTATGGAGTATGGAGGATACTCGACAGCGTGTCAGAAAATAAAAATCTATACAATGACAATTTTTGATTATACTTTGATGTTAAAAATCAAAACAAGCTACATTTTGTCAACGATAATAATCGTAAGTATTTCATCATCACAACCTACAAGTATAAAATAAACTCACTTTTTCAGTCCCTATGTCCCTTTGTACGCTTAAATCTTTAAAACTACACAACGGATTTTGATGAGATTTTTTTTAATAGGTAGAGTAAATCAAGAGGAAGGTTTTTATGTAGGTATAGTACCCGTGCGAAGCCGGGGCGGGTCGCTAGTATACCTATATAGTACTAGTAGGTGGCTTATGATCAGACATCGCACGATTTCCAGCATTTTTGGTGCAGTGTAGTTCAACTAAGGGATGTGAAGTAAGTTTCATCAAGTTCATCTTTGTGTTACTTACAACGTGTTATGACAAATTACAGCTAAAAATTGACCTTTGGATTCCTTTAACTCAACTACCTACATTTCACCAAAAACCCTGAAGTTTAGTTAAAGGAATCCAAGTGGGTCAGTTTAAGTTGAAACGAGTAATAAACGATCTAAGACAATAACGAACCTTAACTCACTATCTCCTTATAAATAACTTACACCATATCCCTTACTTGAACTACATTGCACTAAAAATGCTGGAAATTGTACGATCTCTGCTTATGTATGATGGTCCCGTTTTATCTACCTATGGTTATCTTGCTGCGCGTCACATTCGCACTTCCATACTAAACTTGTTAGAACGTAACGGCAACGTCGTGAAACGATTAGACGCGGTACCACCATAAGCCCACAGTACCTAGGTACCAATAATATAGGTATACTAGAATCCTATACACCATGTTTTTATTGATTTCCGTTAAATTGGACAAGTTACTTGGGACATTAATAGAAGTTGCCTGGTAACCTGGTATATTGGCTTTTATTAATTTCGTAAAAAAAATTTTTTTTCGTTTTCATACATAATAATTGTAATGGCAAGTGTGAGGGAACCTTAAGAATATGATCTCAGGTGACTGACGGCACACGTCAAAATAAGTAACATTAGGATGTAATAAAGGTTGCAATAGGTACACTTGTTCAGTCATTAAACTTTTTTTTTTATAACTCAATAACAGTAAGAGTTAAGACACTAGTTTCTTAGAGAAATTGATTATTTTTGACCTAAATAAGCTTATAATAGCTCTCCGAATCGCTAAACTGAAGTGGCAGTGGGCGGGGCACATTGCGCGTAGAACCGATGGCCGTTGGGGCGGGAAGGTTCTTGAGTGGCGGCCACGTACCGGAAGGCGTAGCGTGGGTAGGCCCTCCACAAGGTGGACCGATGACCTGGTGAAGGTCGCAGGAGTCCGCTGGATGCGGGTGGCGCAGGACCGGTCATTGTGGCAATCTTTGGGGGAGGCCTATGTTCAGCAGTGGACGTCTTTCGGCTGATATGATGATGATGATGATGATGATGAAATAAGCTTCCCTTTAATTTAACGGAAATCAATAAAAACACGGTGTATAGAGCCTATTGATACTACGAATAGATCGATACAAGTCATTAAGAGAAATCAGCACAGCCGATCGATGACCACTCAATCAATGCGGATTGCAGATGGTTGAGATTAGGTCTTTATCATAGGTCTTAATCTAAGCTAGCCCTAAGTGTCCCAGCGTGTTAGTCGGCCAACTGATTAGGCACTCGTCAAGGTGGATTTAGACCAAACGAGCGAATCATTCTATCCCCCACACTACGAAATCAACGAATTTTGACGAATCACGTTTTGTGTAACAAACGTATTTCATAAAGTGGGGGATAGAATGAACATTCGCTCGTTTGGTAATTTCCATACTCCGTGCTACAAGCATGTGTATTCGGGGTGCGCGCCACAAATTTAACTCCTTCAAAAACTTCTTTGGCCTAAAAGATGGCGCAGCCCTACCCAATCCTTCCTCTACCTGACTAGAGTACCTAATATCTCCATCAGTGCTTGTGTGATAACAATTAATTTATCCTTTGTTACTATATTTTTGTTAATAAATGATTTTCCCTCCCTCTAAACATTCGCTCGTTTGGTCTAAACCCACCTTTAGTAGTGAGGTGGGTAGTTATACTAGTTTTTCAATCTTTTTAGTGCTTACGAAACTGTAGCCCTCGTAGTATGGCGTTGGCGTTGTTGTAGAAAAAAAGTCAATAAGACACTCAATTAGCGTCACATTAAAAAAGCAAAGTCAGGTTTGTACGACGTTTGTTTGTAAGACAATTAATCACAAAATTCTAAACGGTTAAAAGCTCTAAGTATACTCCTGGGTGCGTAGCCAAGTTTCCAATCGCTAACGCTCAATCGTCAATCGTGATCGAAAGGTAACTATTAGCTGTCTTTGTCGCGCTAATAAGGAAGAGGGTCAGAGACAGAAAACTACGATACGCTACTGAGCGTTAGTGACAACTTGGCTACGCACCCTGGGTGCTTCTTAGACAAATTGCCAATCGCTAACGCTTATCGTCAATCGTAAACGAAAGGCAGTTAACTGTCTTTGTCGCACTAATATGAAAGAGTGACAGAGAGGGAAAACTATGATACGCTAGCTTTAGCGATTGGCAACTTGGCTAAGCATCCTGATAATTTGCGAATTATGATTTCACACATTTAGGACTACCTAAATTAAGAAAGGTATTGAAACTATTTCAGCTTCCATGGAATTAATTTATTTTGAATCAAATTTTCTTGTCCTGTACCTACACCTACTTCGTGTGTATTGTTTCTGTGTTGATTAAAAAAAAACTTAAGCAAGTAAAAAATATTCTTACCTTGATTCCAAGCAGACGTGATGTTCTCATGATAGAAGTACTCGTTTTCCTCTTCATCTGACCACAGCACACCCTCGATGCTGGACGTGATCCCCTCCGGACCCTCGACCACAGACCTTCGAGACAATTGGTCATAGCTTGGAGGTCTCGACAGCGAAAACGTAGATAAATCAGCCAGAGAAGACCTAAAGTTTTTCACGCTTCGACTATCTATAGGTCTGTAAGACCTCGCGTTCTCAGACCTGACAGATCGCAGAGACCGGCAGTCAAAGTTAGGATCCTCGTTTGCGTTAGTTATGTCCCCTAGGGATACCTTAAAATTGTTGTACGATATATCTCCTAATGGGACCTCGCATGAACGCCGTTTCATACTAGTTTTTTGCGAAGGAGCCTCGCCAGTCGCCTGCATATGGCGGCTGACACCGGCGCTTTGCAAAAATTCGTTGGAACTATACATTTTTATTCTAACTTAGATTAGACTTTAGGAACTTTAGAATTTGACTAAATGCTTGGAATTATTCGGTCGCGAGTCTGACGCCGGCATCTGTAACAAAAGAGACTATTGTTAGTTTAGAACATCACTTATTACATAATTAATACCTAAGATAAGAAAATAAGAAATATGAAATCTAAAAAATTACAATAAGCGCCATCTAGTGATCACCTTGTAAACTAATATGCCTAGAAACTGGCTAACCGTTACGCACCCAAACTGCGTGTTCGTGCTTTGATGTCGGTCTACTTTCAAATAGTGTCTACAACTTAAAACAGATGGCGTTTTAGTTAAAAAGTTCGATGTATACCCAGGAAACACAATAGATAGTTACTATAGTTAGCCACTGAATTGACTTTTTTAAGTTTTATTATTAATTTCTTAATTTGTAGTTAACCTAATAGATACCGATACATATTTAACCCAAATAAGAAATACTTATTATTATTTTAATCAAAGGCAAATGTTGTAAAGCTATTTAATAATGAATGTCTCAAAATAAATACTTTTAAAAATAAATCCGTAGTTATTAAAAATACTTATATTTGGTGACTGTAATTGTGGTATCTGTGTAACTGTCATTTTATTTTTTTTTATGTTGGCACAACGAAGTGGCTCCACTCCACCTGATTGTACCTAAGTGAAAAGTAGAGCCCAAATCGCGGCGGCAACGAACAGGAGACCAGGGGCCTATTTCTCGTACATTACAAGTTCACAAGTCTACAAGTTTACGTATAAAACTCAATTACACAAGTGTGGTTTAATTCTGTTTCTCTAACAAATGATTCTACAAGTGCTACATGGAGGTAGCACTTGTAGTAATCATAGAGTAAAAAAGAGGTTTATTTACTAAGCAAAGTGGAAACGCAATGGCCATTATAAATGTTATGTTAATGTCATTGTCACTCATGTGCATCATAATCTTCATAAGAAGAAAATACGTCCTTTTAAAATTTAAGTGACAATATATGTCATCTACTATTCTTCAATAAAATGGCCGACTTGTGTCTGGCATGTGTCAGGGGAATGTATGTAGTGTATAAAATACAAGTAGTTATGAATAGCGTTTCTTAAAAATATTAATCACAAGTGTAAAATCAACGTCAGTTTCGTCAGTCACTCTTAGAATGTTTACAATCCCTAGGGTGTCCGTATTTTTATATGATAAGGTGAATTCGTTAATAAATTACGCTAACCTTTAATAATATATTGTTTTGTTTTTGTGAAATAGCTCAAATTGTATTCTTAAATATTTTTTTGAGGTAATAATGATATCGTGATTTACACGAAAGAATGCAAAATCAATACAAGTAGTAATAATGATGTCTAAATGCTACACGTACGTATGTATATTAAAATGGTCGAAATTAGAATTGAAATGCCCGATAATCATAGCAATAAATAGCTTAAATATTAATTTTTATTTTACTAAAGACATCTAGCGACCAATAGAATAATCAAATTGGCGGCGAGTAGGTGAACTAGAATCGTCAAATGCTTCGCATAACGCTTATGTCTATGGTTTTAAAACTGTGTATGCGGTCCTAGTACAACTGGTGATTGACAGTAGCTCGCGGCCTTCATAGGGCTACCCGTCTCTTTTTTATCAATACAATCAATAAGGGACTAGTAGCCCGTGAGAAGAGCGCGTGTTGGTGTTGCGCATAAGATATTATGCTAGCCTGATGCCTACGTTACTCTAAAATATGTATCAGTCTCAATTACTATGTATTTCTATCCTGTATGTATATGCCCCAGCAGCACCACAACGTGATAAAGCTTACAACGAAAAGAGAGGCATAGATTTTGGAACTACTCTTACGGTTTTATAAGCATGCTGTACCTAGATTTGTATTTTTATTGGTTTATGTCAAATAATATTTAACACTATAAAATAACCCCTTCATTTATCGATGAATAATGGATTTATAATAAATCAAACTTTTCGCATTAAGTGACAATTACACTTCGTCGTTATTCGTCTAATGCATCATGCGTCGTTACTGAGCAACATACTTTGCTTTAGGTGCACGGCTCAGTGTAATTCCCGCATTAAAGTGGTTTGATTTCCATATAAGTACGGTTAGCACATGATTGGTGCGACAATATGTCGCTGCGAGATAGACTATCCGTCCCTCTTTAACCCATTCATTGCTGACGCCCCATATTTTTAATTATCACGCAGCGCCGCCGCCTTCTACGCGACGACGCGAATTCGCGTCCACGGCATCACGTTAACATTTCAATGGACGCGAATTCGCGTCCGCGGCATTAGGTTATATTATCACACTTCAAGGACGCGAATTCGCGTCTGCGGCATTAGGTTATTTCACACTTGAAGGACGCTAATTCGCGTCCTCGGCATCTTGTTTACGCATACACAGGGCGCGAATTCGCGTCTTCGGCATCCGAGATAAGAATTATGAAAATTACAAATGCATTGAATCCAGAAACCAGCGACGGTATAATATTATCCTCCATAAATAAAATAACATTTTGGTATCAGCTTTTAACCCATTCATTGCTGACGCCCCATATTTTTAATTATCACGCAGCGCCGCCGCCTTCTACGCGACGACGCGAATTCGCGTCCACGGCATCACGTTAACATTTCAATGGACGCGAATTCGCGTCCGCGGCATTAGGTTATATTATCACACTTCAAGGACGCGAATTCGCGTCTGCGGCATTAGGTTATTTCACACTTGAAGGACGCTAATTCGCGTCCTCGGCATCTTGTTTACGCATACACAGGACGCGAATTCGCGTCTTCGGCATCCGAGATAAGAATTATGAAAATTACAAATGCATTGAATCCAGAAACCAGCGACGGTATAATATTATCCTCCATAAATAAAATAACATTTTGGTATCAGCTTTTAAGTACAGTTGATTTCTAGCAAAAAAAAAGAAATAACTCGAGGACGCGAATTTGCGTCCTCGGCATCACGTTTACGCATACATAGGACGCGAATTCGCGTCTTCGGCATTGAATGGGTTAAGTAAGTAAAAGACGGGAAATCTATCTCGCAGCGACATACAGTCGCTCCGAACATGTGCTAAGCGTAAAGAATTGCTTGTGGTTTAGCAAGCCGTAACGTATTACCACATTATAAAAATATGCGAATTTAATATATATGGCAATCGAACAACCTTAATGTTTTATAGTTATAGTAAATGAAACAATTAGGACCTTTTTAACAATTTTATTTTATTACAATTACAATAGTATTTTTCATAGTATAAGCTTTGGAGTATCCCATACAAAATATTAAAATATTCTCATAACTCCACCTACTCCAATGATGTGAATCAGTGGCCCTAGCACATCTTGTGTTTAACAGCAACTTGCACCTACCAGATTCTTTTCGATTGCATAGATTAAAAGGAGATGTGTATCTGTAAGTTGATGTCAAATACAAGATATTCTAGCCCGCCAGTGATCTCCGCCATGAGACACAGTGGCCTTAGCACATCTTGTGTATGAAAGCAACACGCAGCTAGCCATCTCTTTTCGATTATACTGATTAACAAGAGACTGGTAGCCGCGAAAAAGCAGCGTGCTACTGTTAAACACAAGATATGCTAGCCTCCAGACTTATGAATCTATTTAGTCAATCATTTAATTTTCTTAATTTGCATTCATATACCAACTATACATAGTATAGGTAGGTGGGTGAATATCCGAGCGTTTCAACCGCTTAATTTTGGTGGCAACATTCTTGCTGAAGTTTCTATTGGTTACAATGTGCTACTTATCATGTCATTTGAAGGAGGACCGGTACCTTATACTAAATGAAATGACGAAGGATAACATTGAGAAGTTTAGAAACTTCGGCAAAAATGATGCCACCAAAATTAGGCGGTTGAAACGCTCAGATATTACCAATTTAATTAACAACTTGACGCTGGTGTATATAGTTCGTATTTAAAAAATCGGTTTGTTCGACTTATCGGGTTTCACTACGCAACCCTCGTAATGGTCAAGGACCCTATTGGATTCCAATAGTGTCTTCGACTATAAGTGATTCCGTACATGTGGAACCGTGTACATTATTATGAATATTCCTTTTTATTTAAAGTAAGAGTTATGCATTGTTTCCCGACATAAACTTTAGAACCGTAGGTATCCTATATATTCTTAGGACTACGTTTGAAGTGTCCATTACTAGTACTTCTCAACTAAAAGTTTCCAACACTTGCACCAGTGACCATTAAAGTTATCTATCATTCAATATACGGTTAACTTAGCAGACAATTTTTTCATGCGGGTACCTACTATAGCATTAGCGGTTTACTTGTAAGTTATGTTATGATATTCAAAGAATAAAGTAATATTGATAATTAATTATTAAGTACCTACTTAATAATTCATTATCAATATTACTGTTTCCTATATCCTATATACCTATATAGTAGGGTGGATCGATTTTTTTATTTTCGGGTAATCATAAAATAATCTTTACGAATCGATACTATGCGGCTAGAAAAACAAAAAATATTATGACCATTTTTGGATATTTTATCATTATGGACCCCATATAGAAGCCCGAAGATCGGCCTTATTTTTAAGGTTTTTTTTAAGAAAACTCGGATGAGCAAGGATATTTTCTGTTTTAATTTTATGGATAAACAAAATAAGATTGTTTTTCATAAATTTAAGGTTTGTGTGATTTAATTATATGATAATTGTTCGCAGTACCTCCAAAAAATAATTTTCAACTTTGAGGCTCTTGGGGCAGTACTTCCCGAATGATTATCGTAAAAAGATATATTGTTGAAAAAGTTACTTTTTAGACAGGTTATTCCTATAGGGCCGCGTTTCAGAAAATAATGAAAAAAAATTTTTGTCCATGAATACATTGAAGTATGAAAAAATTTTTTTTTTTCGGATTTTTGGAACCGCGGGCCAATAGAATGATAGTCGTAAAAAGTAACATTCTGTAACAATATACCTTTTTCCGATATTCATTTGGTAAGTACTGCCCCAAGAGCCTCAAAGATGAAAAACAGTTTTCGCCGATACTGGTTATAATTTTCATATAATTAAATTGTGCAAATTCTACATTTATGACAAATAATGTTATATTGTTTCTACATAAAAATAAACCCGAAAATATCCACGAACTACTGACTTTTCTTAAAAAAACCTTAAAAATAGAGTCAATTTTTGGGCCTATAAACGAAGTACAAAATAAAAGTAAATCCAAAAATGATCATAATATTTTTTATTTCTCTAGCCACGAAGTATCGATCTATAAAGATTATTTTATGAATTTCCAAAAATAAAAAAATCGATCCACCCTACTATATAGGATATAGGAAACAGGTACTCCTTGGTGTTTGGCAATCGGTACAATTTATAAATACATACATACAAATATATATATACGGCACACGCCTGATAAATATCGATGATCTTTATCAATTGAGCTCAGCAGGCTGGTCCAGATGCTTGAAGATGCTAGCGATGCTCATACCCATTCATTTTTTAATCAGACTCTTGAAATGAAATAGCGTACGAGTACAACTTATTTTGGAAGCGTTTATCCTGTTACTGATTGCTATTTCCCAGATAATCAATGAACATGAATAATAATAAGCAGGCCGTGACTTATATACCGGTATTTGGCGTCGAACCTGATACTTACCTCGGAATCTTCCGTATTCTGCTGCTCTACCTTAATTACTTACATATGTACTTCCTCCAATACTCCTTTTACCTGCGAAGTTATAAGTTTTTAAGCGTGTAAGCGAGTCCTAGTTTTGTATTTCATAAATCCTACTGAATGTTGTTATACTCGTACATGTCATAGATACATTGTTAGCGTGATTGTTTCATCGAACCTTATAAGCTTATAACCCTATTTAGGTACACATTACACACATTGTATAACAAAGCTAATTTACAAAAATATATTGACGTATGAAATTGTTAGTTAAAATAATGATTAGGAACAAGACCGCCCAACGTCTTCCGTTGTTTGCCTCAGTATTTTTATGGGTCGTCTAAAGCCACCAAAGCCACATCCATCCTTCCGAAACCTCTCGAAGAGTGCTTCGAAATCTGGCGACGGCTTACTGCCTGCGTTACATACGTATAACGGAAACAACGCAAAGACTGAAAAGCGATGCCGAGGCTACTAGGATGGAACCTTGCGGGTGTTGGGCGCCGATAATCATATCGATAATACACATATTCCATAATACTCGCCGCAGCATGACGGCGGTAAGAATACATTTCTCACCATCCCAACTCTTCCTGTGCGTATCGTAAACGTCGACTACATTATATAAAGTGTCACGACGACGGATTTATTGATGATGATGTGTCCATCATCATAGTGGGCACACAACTGAGATCGCCGACCCGCTGGCCTAGCATGGCGATTAAGTATGGGCATTTACCTCCTACTACGTCCTGCGTAGGTATAAGTAATAGAAGTGACTTTTGCCCAGCGATAGGCTGATGTAGTCTGATGATGATGAATACACGTATTCCTCATAGATTGCCACATGATTTAGTCACGTTTTATGTAGCATTTAATACATATAGTCTTGTCCTTAATAATCTTAAAATACACATACCTAAGCCACAACTTGCTGGGTATGAAAAAAGTGGTGGTAAGAAATGACAACTCTGAATTTTCTTAATTTACGTGTACGGAAAATAGTTGCTTAAGTTTTACCTCTATTAAACAAAAACCATTTCAATATAATATGATAAGACTTGACAGACAAATAATAACATAGACAATCCGATGGAAACTTCAAAGGTCCCTTATTGACGGATTTTATATTTACATAGAATAAATAGTAATGTATTCATATAATTATATGCTCTTACACACTTTAACACTACTAAAAGCAGAGCCGACTTACAACATAATTACGTACCTAAATATTGGCCGGCCAGTCAGAGCCGCCATAGTCGTCTGTTTCTGTCTACGTGTGAAAGAAAGAGATGTTACATAATTGTTGACTTATGCAATATAATATTCAAATGTTTACTATTTCTACTATATACTAATGTACTTAATTGTATAAATAATTACCGTATCGAAATAATCTTCACTTGAACACCAAGAACAACTAAACGTGTCACTAGGTGCTTGCAACGTTAAGAACACCTTTAGGTGCCATGATGTCACCTGTCAAAGCGATTCTCACACTTTTACGTATGGCTTAGGTACATTTGCTCGATTGGGTTCGAACTTTTGGTGTATTTTTTAGCCCTATCTTGTGTAAGATGTAAGGCGTTCAAAGGTAACATGACACCATGAAGCTAACGCTACTCAGGTAATTCAGCTCAAAAGGCACGAACCAAATACGAAGCCGAAGAATCACTAAATTATATTCATAATCTGTAATACCTATTCATTTTATTACATATAACTTAAATATTCAAGAAAACAACAGAAAACGGACTATGTGATTCTCTTAAATATGAAAAAGTAGTAGGTACCTAGTTATAATATATTATACAATAATGTCTGTTTCAATCTTTAACCACAAGAATTAAACCGGCTCCGTTGTAATTATGATCCCAAAAGGCTACAAGATTATACGGAAATGAAATAAGGTTAACATAAATGTATCATATTTTGTGATTGTTCCGTTGTCATCAGCAGTTCCAGGTTTGTTATATTATATTACACTATGACAAACAAGTAACCTGATGGTAAACAGCTACTGCAGCTTATAAACGTGGGCACAGTGATGTCACATACGTTTTGCCGACCCTATGTCTCTATGTCGTTAGCAAAAGTCGACAGAAGTCTTGGTGGGCCCCCCATTGAATGCCCGTAGAGTTTTGGTTATGTTACGCAGCAGGAAACCATCACCATTAATAGATAGAGAATGTTAATTTGACTTTAGTTGTCTGTAAGGTATTCATCTCCCACCTCTTTACCCTTCACTTGATAAAAATATAATATTTATATGAATACGCTTGATATGTACATGAACGTACTAAACATCTATGTAAACATGGATTTCAAGAATGAACGCAATTTTTCAATACTTGAGGAACTTAACTGATTAAAAATCCGTTTAGAAGTTCCCAAAATTCTAGGATTTCCCAACGACCCCGCCATCGGAAATAGTCTCTGACAAAAATCCTGTATTGCTTATTAGTTGCTTAAATTAATGTAAGATCGTCATATAGCGCACCTTCTACGAGTAAATACTTAAATATTGTCAGCTCATGCACCTACGGGCGACTTCCTTTACTGCTGATAGTCTGCTATTGACACTGGAAACTCTACTTGTCAGCATCCATAACCTAGCTAGCATTGACTATGCCTACGAAACTGGAGGTTAAAGATTCGAATCCCGGCGAAGACGAATATTTGTTCCTTGGTCATGGTTGTTTTCTTGTTATTTCAATATAAGTATATCTTCCTATTTCAGTACCTATAGTATATACAGTGTAGAAATTAAACTCAGGCCCTGGAGGAAAACTACTTTAAATCCTTAAGCTAGCTAATTTTACTTAAAGGAGACATTCCTTTATTCCGCCGTGTGGTGACGGCAGTAAGAATACATTTGTCACAACCCCAACTCCTCCTGCGGTTGTCGTAAGAGTCGACTAAGGGATTGAAGTGTCACTGACCATTTTACAAGATTGATGATGGGCAGCAGCGTCATCATAGTGGACACATTACTGCGATTGCCAATCCGCTTGCCCAGCGTGGCGATTATGGGCATTTACCTCCTAATGCGTCTATACGCATAGTTAATAGGAGAGGCCTACGTCCAGCAGTCGACTAACATAGGCTGATGATGATGATGATGATGATGTATATTGTACCTATCTATTATAGAAATATGTCGTCTATCCACACCACACACACACACAATATCGTCACGCATTCGCACAATCTAAGCCTTATTTATTACTTTGGGCCTATCGACTTGTAAAATATTGGTGTAAGTAAATAACATAATCCACATCTATGACAGCCGCAAACGAAATGCGTGTACCAAGTTCTGAGAGTCCCCTTGGTCTTCATCTTCAGTTTCTTCGATTTCTGACAGAAACGTTATTTAAATAAATACAAAATTCGCCATGGACAGGACATGCTTAAGAAACTTCAAAAGATCGCTTGATTTCTCCAAAATGCTAATTAGATCCTGACTTGATTGTTTAACCAATTAAAAAGTATTTTAAATAAAAAATATGTACATATATTCAGCACAGTTACTTCGCAATCGGAAAATTGGCTTTTATCGAATTTTTACCCCTTTGTTAATATACCTACAGCTATAGCTACTCTTGAACATTTCCCCCAGTTCTATAAATACATATAATAGTTACCATAACCACTACGTTTTTCAATTACATTTTCCTCTAGCCTGAAAGTGACTTGCCGCCAAAAGCTCGAATAATGAATAACGAATTAATAACTAATTTCCTAGTGGGAGAATCACTTTGACATCATACGTCATGACAAAACAGATTCTGGGTGAAGACACGACAAGACAATACGCCTCGGAGCTCTTTTAGGTGGACTTGACTTCCCTGCAAACACAACAGAAACGAATAGAAGATAAATAAAATTATTTATTTGTACCCGTACACAATATAGAGATCTCTTTTCTCTTACGATTTTCTAAGATAAAACTAAAAATATGCGCGAATCGACAATGGTTTCCCTTGTAATAAAATTAAATGTGAAACGATCGTTTATTTATCAATGGTAAAAGATAGCACTTGTATACTTTTGTTGTAGACATTAATTACATGACGGCTTCCATAATTTAGTCGATAATCAGTAGTCACCCTGCTTGCGAAGCGAGGTTCGAATCCCGGAGGGTGCATCTCTTCGCGTAAGTAGTATTTATAACAAAAATATTGGTTCCTCAGTCATGGTTCTTTTCTACGTATTTAAGTATCTAATACATATATACCAAATATACATATCCTCCTTTAATTAGTACACAAAACCCAAGCCTTAATGGAGCTTACCGTGAAACTCTGTAGATTTGTGTATGAATGCTTTATGACGTTCATTTATATTTTGACTATTTTACGCAGTAGGTATGAAAACTATTTTACACTATACTTCTTAGGTACTCACATTTACCTGTGGTTATACTTTCGTAAGATACCTTAACGAAATATTTAGATTAAAAAACCGGCCAAGTGCGAGTCGGACTCGCGCGCAAAGGGTTCCGTACCATTATCAATTTATTTTAAAAAAAATACAGTTAAATCAACCTACCTCAAAAACTATAGGAGATAATTTAATCAAACCAAAAATCATTGATAGAGTTTATTAATGTGCATAACATATATTTTTTTCAGAATTTTATATTGCGTAGTTTAAAAAATAGAGGGGGGGGGACACATTTTTCAGACTTTGAGAGCTGATATCTCGAAAACGATTTGCTTAAATAAAAATTTGATGTATAAACCTTCATATCATTTTCAAAGACCTTTCTATTAATACCCCACACGCTTATGTACAACTAAAAAAAAAAATCCATCTCTCAGTTACATGTATGGAGGGCCCCCACCCCAATGGTTTTTTTACAATTTAGTATCATAATCCTGTAGCGGTTCATACAACACATATTCTTACCAAATTTCGTTACTGTAGCATTTATAGTTTCCGAGTAAATCGGCTGTGACAGACGGACAGACGGACAGACGGACAGACGGACATGACGAATCTATAAGGGTTCCGTTTTTGCCATTTTGGCTACGGAACCCTAAAAAGGCAAGTTGCCTTGATGCATATTTATAGAACACACAGATTGATGCATTATATAGTACATTTTTGTTTACATTACTTACGAGTACATACTATTTCATAGAATCTTATATTCAAAGCTAATCTAAGCACGGACACCGTTTACCAATTTTTCAATACCAAGGATGTATACCTACCACCTTTCCTGGAGGAGCTATTCTTCATCATAATTAAAGTTCTTGACGAAGTATTCCACTGTCCGTTTCATATCTATCTCATCTTGCCTTGAATGTAGTTCACCATTGTTGACTGATTAATTGCATTTGCTCTTCGATGTGCATGTAAAAAGTAAATAATATATTAGTAACTTAAGAATTTTAAGTGACTGGCCAGGTGGCCAGATATAGCACAGAACCGGGATGAATAGAAGAAGAGGGGGGAGGCCTTTGCCCAGCAATGGGACAGAATGGGCTTATAATAATAATAATAATCGGGGGCAGCTTGTGGCGAGCTGACGGTGAGTGGCGACACCGCGGACCCCTATTCCAGAGGGCCCTTTTATATGGCCCTCGCCTCTGTGCTTGCCTTGACCGGCCGGCCAGAGTGGATTCGCAAGAGCGGGACCTATGCTCCAGGTTGGAAGTGTAAAATGTCATAACGCCGGCGGCCCTTGAACGGATTACCGGGATCTGGCTACCGCAGTCTCACCTCTCGACAACCTCAAAGCCGCTCTGAAATGTTGCGCTATTGTCGCACTGTGCGTGCGGCCGTTTGTAGGGCCCACTAAATGAGTTGGCGAGTCACCACCTGCCTTTTTACAATTTTGAGACTGATTGTCACGGCAGGTGTCCGCTAGTCTCCTCCCATAACCCAGTATCCAGTCCATCCATTATACCAACCATAGCCCGAGACCTTAGTTTCCATCGCAGTCACAGTGCTGCACTGCAATAGTCTTTGCACCTGGCGGGGACCATCTCCGGACGTATCATATTGTGCGCTCGGGGATGGTATCCGCCACGTGTATCCCTTGCTTTTAGATTATTTGTCTTAAAAGGCCTCTGCGCTGTTGGCTTCGGCCCCACGTATGCCTCCCAAAGGTCCGAGACCCCATGGTCCCGAGATAAGGTAAAGACGAACAATAATAATAATAATAACTTAAGACTAGGTTGATTTATACATATATACTAGACTATACTTGACTTGAGTAATATAAAATTATACAAATTGATCGCCATTTTAAATGGTAAATGCCCTTTACTATTGCAATAATTGAAACATAAATACATTGTCATTATGGTCATTGTAGAAGATGCGTGATAAGTAGTATAATAATCACAGCGACATTACTCAAATGACTCATCATAAAAACAATCAAAATCTAGTAACTTTGTTCAAGTAAGTAGGTACCTATGAATATATGTATAGGTTACCTGTAAATTCATGTATTATTGGAAATGGGGAAGTTTATAAGAGATTTCAAAAGAATTAAGATACTTTCAAATAACGATATTTCGTTCACGAGTCCTTTAAAATGAATTAGAAACCGCTTCGGTATGGACAGACGGACGGACCAGCACATAGGTAGGTACTATAACATAATATATGCATAGATATGTATTTTTAGAACTAGGAAAAGGACGGATGTATGACATTGATGGCATAAAATCATACCTATCTAGTACCAAACACTGCTTAGCATATTAGGACTACTAAAATTACAGGTTTCGGGTTTACGGCAAATGTGCCTACAACGCTCAAGAAAATGATGGTGCATTGACCGTAAATTGGTACTTCTACTTCGTTTTTGGTATAGTAACTTAAATTGAAAATTCATACTATATCATAAATTAAACGGTGTTAGATTTATGTGTAACAATATTCTACTCTGTAATACCTAGTAATATTGCCTGAGAAGCTGGAGGTTTATAGTGTTAAATCAAATAAAGTACCTATACACATACATTGGCCGTCTGGTTATGGCAGTAAGAATACATTTGTCACCACCTTAACTCCTCCTGTGTGTATCGTAAGAGTCGACTAAGGGATTGAAGTGTCACTGACCTTTATTTTATAAAAGATTGATGATGGGCAGCAGCGTCATCATAGTGGACACATTCCTGCGATCGCCAATCCGCTTGCCCAGCGTGGCAATTATGGGCATTTGTCTCCTAGTGCGTTTATACGCATAGTTAATAGGAGAGGCCTATGTCCAGCAGTGGACTATCATAAGCTGATGATGATGATAATGACACATACATACTTATACCTACACAGATACTTGCCATCTACAATAAACTCACTTGAAAAACATTAGACTTCAGTCATTCATAATCTAGTTTATGTTTTAGTAGGTATTAGTTTCGAGTACAAGAACATGGGGATGCATAATGAACCTGACATAAATAAGACATTATTCCGTTACGTTAAGTCGATTTGTGTAAGATGTCCCAACATATTTATTTATTTATTTTACACCTCGGCCTAGGTAGGTTACAAATCACTTATATATTATTGAGATAAGAAAACTTAATAAACTAGTCCTTTCAGAAGTATTTATGTACTAGTATCGAATCGAATTCGCTATGTGGTTGCGGTTGCCATATGATGACGGCAATAAGAATAAATTTGTCACCACCCCAACTCTTTCCGTGGGTGTCGTAAGAGCCGACTAAAGGATTGAAGTGTCACGGACCATTCATTGATAGAAGATTGATGATGGGCAGCAGCGTCATCATAGTGGACACATTAATGCGATCGCCAATCCGCTTTCCCAGCGTAGCAATTATGGGTATTTACCTCCTAATGCGTCAATATGCTAATGGGATGTATTTGTGATAGCCTGACGATGATGATGAGAATCGAAGGAGACCACGTTGCCAATAAAACCTTAGAACCTATTCACTGGCATTGGACATTTGTACTTATTTATAAACTACTACTACTTATTTTAAGTATTTTAACAGGATGCGTTATTAGATACTTCTCACCATTGTGGAATGTGAAGTCTGAACTATCTTATGTAGCATAATAATAGCTCACAATATTATTTCCTATAATTAATTAGATAATTCGATTGATAATTATTCGGGCATGGTGCGATAGAACAATCCTATTCATATAGAAAACCTAAGGCATTTATAAGCATGAACCTAAATAGCATACCATACATACACAGGTACTAAATGAGGGATCACATACCTTCCTTTTTTCTTAAGGCTATCAAAAAAATCTGATCAAAGCTTTTCATAGCTGGAAAGACAAACTGGCAGACAACATTAGGTCCTAAGTACAACTATGTGTATTATTTTACATATGAGGTTCTTTACTTTTTAAAAGACCTTCCTATCAATATGATAACAAAATTATAACACTAGTTTTGACTGCTTTTACCCCTTCCTTTACATTCTAATGAGTATTACTAAACTAAATAATATACTTTACAGAAACCACAGCCAAATTGAACTAGAGTAATTGTGTTGTCTAGTTGGTGATTCAAGCAGTCAGAACTCCATGATGAGGATGCACTGCGTCGGCGATGGAGGAATTGTCGTATCTTCTGTCCCATTTGTCGTCGTCGTCTACCTCTGGCTACAGCAGCTGCTTGCCATCAGAAGGCTTGTATGCTTTGCTTATTTGCCACCGTAATAATAAAAAAGTCAAAATGTAAGATGCCTAGGTCCTACCAACCAACTACATTTTCATCACCATCATATCAAAATCCTAGAATATGTAGCTACTTACTCTGATATCCATCCTATTTGATAGCATTAGTATGACTTACACTTATTTTACAATCATGTAAACGATTACTTAGTTATCTAGAATTACCCTATTGGCAGTGAGCACGACGCCCTAAAGTATTCCACGTGATATGTTTTAATCATATCGAGCAGTTATGTAGTACATCGTGCTCGTTATTTTGTTCTGCTGTATTATGACAGCATTTTGAATAACTAATATTACGTAAATAAATGGCTACACTGATATCTGTAAAAGTATTTTTATAATAAAATGCCCTAAGCGTGTGTGATGCCGCTGATGGCAATAAGAATACTTTGTCACCACCCAACTCTTCCCGTGGGTGTCGTATGAGTCGGCTAAGGGATTGAAGTGTCACTGACCATTTATTTATCGAAGATTGATGACTCCCATCCGCTTGGCCAGCGTGGCGATTATAGGTATTTTCCTCCTAATGCGTTTATACGCATAATTTCAGCAGTGGACTATCATAGGCTGATGATAATGATGATGATGGGCAGCACCATCATCATAGTGGACACACTACTGCGATCGTCAACCCACTTGCCCCGCGTGGCGATTATGGGCATTTACTAGTAATAGGAGAGGCAGGTGACAATTAATATTATACCGATTCATTTATACTAAATATACTGAGATATGTATAAATGTACTCACCGTAAGGATGTAAATCATGTCATTAAATATTATAAAAATATTGTCATGTGTATAATCTTGTCGTTCAGATACATTATTCATTATCTAATGATGATCGTCAATATAATTTATAATTTTTATAATTTATATGTAGTTTTGTTTAACAATATAATAATTGATTCACGTCATCTGTCATTATGTCAAGTTTGCTTTTTTTATTTAAAAAAAGGCTTTTGTCACCCTTGTTTCATCGGCTTGTCATATTTCTCCATGTCATTTCTTCAATTGCTATTTTTGGCAGCACAATCTATCGATGAGTAGCGGAACCAAAACTTCGTGAAAACAATAATAAACTTATAACACTTTTTTTTTAAATAACATGAACCCTGCATGCCATTGGGTGTTGGTGCCATACAATGAAATAATGTCCTAATTAAGAGCTTTAAAACGAGGTATATCTCAACCGTAGGTATACATTCATGGGACACGGTCCATACAATAATGCCTATTCTTCTTTCTCGGGTATTTGCAATCTGTTTCTGTGTGCGTCCGGCGTTGGAAAATTTCATTATTTTTTCTTTGGTATATGACATCTAATATTTAAAATATACTGGGATTTTCCCAAAAATAATAATTTCATAGTAAACAGTATACTTTTTGTTTTTCTCAAAATAATATAATATTAAATTATATTACTGATTTTAACGAAGTGCGTTTAAAACTTACACATTTGAGACCTTAAAAATACATTATTTTCATTTTAACATTAATCAATTCTTAAAATAAACGCATTTTAGCAGTCGAACGAGACTCTTCATTATTTTGTTACAAGTCACAAGCGACAAGTGTATAATACAACCTTCGAAAAACAAAATGACTGTTCAATGCCTACTAGTACATGACGTTTAGTTGTATTTTTCAATTATGACACTTGTAAAATCTCTAGTATCCCCACTCTTGTAATAATTTATATAGATGTGTCAAACGAGAACTTGTGAAAAATATTGATTTAACAGCGTTGCCATGGATACACACTTGTAATACAAGGCTTGTAATGTACGAGAAATAGGCCCCAGGGGCCCATATCTCAAAAGCTTGTAACTTGTAATACAAGTGGAAGTCTCTTTTTGACACTATTAATTCGATAAGGACTTCCGCTTGTATTACAAGTTACAAGCTTTCGAGAAATGGGCCCCTGCAGTAACCTGTCAGTTGCCACCGCCTTATGTTTAAACTGTTTAAAGTTAAATATTTAGGTCTCAGTAGGTACAAGCTTAGCAATTCAGATTTCGTATGTACCTAGGTGCCTCGGCCACGTCTGTTAAATCTAGGACATTTAGGTTAAACCAAGCTTTGAATATTAATTATTTAGGTAATTAGCTTTGTCTGAGTACTCAAGTATTTCAGTACCTAAGTTAGTAGGTAAGACTGTGACAATCTAACTGAGGTGTAGGTATTTGGTACCTACAGTTAGAAATAATTAGATGGATGCGGAAAGATTTTAAATTAATTGTGTACAAAATAGTTTTCTTTTAAAGTATTTTTATTTTAATACTAATAAATATCAATCATTTTATCTAAAATGTATGTGAACTCAAGGTTTAAGGTTTTACGTTGACGAAGGACAAAGTTTGTGTTCTAAAAGTGCGTGATTATGAAATAATGTTTTTAGATTCGTTTTTTTTCTACTAATGAAGGTATATGTTTATAGTTCAACAAGAACTACCCACATACCTAAGTATCGGCTTGTTTCGTTGATTAATTAGCGATTCCGACCCCTGTTTTGCCGTAGACACGTTAAGGTATAAGTTGAAGGAAATCGCGAGCGTTTACGACCTTACGGTCTTATCAAAATAGATGCTCTTACGATCTGGTGTCCATCGATTAGTTCTTGTTAGTGGTTGACCTTTGTAAGTGGATAATATATTATGTTTGGTGTTACGCATGTATGCGGATAGGGTAACTTTAGCACTGGTTGGCGCCTTATGGCTTGGCCACGACATTGGTCTAAAGGTGGGTTTAGTAGTAGTAGTAAATCACTTTATTGTACACCAAACAAGTTATAACACAATTATACAGATATATAGGTACAAAGGCGAACTTATCCCTATAAGGGATCTCTTCCAGCTAACCTTTGAGAAACTGAGTGAATACTTATAAAAATTTAGATAGACAAACTGACAAGATGCACAAATATGAATTAACTTACACTATCCGTAAACTAATAGAATACACGTATAAATTTTATTATACAATACATAGAATACATAATAACGTACATAAATATTATATATAATACCACGATTATTATAAAAATGAATACACCAAACGAGCGAATACTCATTCTATCTCCAGATCCCCACTTTACGAAATTCGTTCGTTACACAAAACGTTATTCGTCGAAGTCGTTGAGTGCGTTTGGTGTAAACCCACCGGTGCGACCGGCGGCGAGCGAATCCATAAGTTGAAGCGGGAGGCCGATATCGGAACTCCTTCTCGCACGTAGGGTTTCCCGCCCCTTAGCGGTAAACGTATGGTGCTCCCTCTCGTACCCATATCGGCATCCCGCTCCAACTCATGGATTCGCTCGCCGCTGGTCGCCTTAGACCAATGTCGTGGCCGGGACATAACGCCGCGGCCACGACATCGGTCTAAGGCGACCGGCTTAGCGGAAAACGTATGGTGCTCCCTCGTACCCATATCGGCATTCCGCTCCAACTCATGGATTCGCTCGCCGCTGGTCGCCTTAGACCAATGTCGTGGCCGGGACATAACGCCGCGGCCACGACATCGGTCTAAGGCGACCGGCTTAGCGGAAAACGTATGGTGCTCCCTCGTACCCATATCGGCATTCCGCTCCAACTCATGGATTCGATCGCCGCTGGTCGACTTAGACCAATGTCGTGGCCGGGCCGTAAGACCAATGTCGTGGCCGGGACATAGGTAACGCCGCGGCCACGACATCGGTCTAAGGCGACCGGCTTAGCGGAAAACGTATGGTGCTCCCTCTCGTACCCATATCGGCATCCCGCTGCAACTCATGGATTCGCTCGCCGCTGGTCGCCTTTCCGCTAAGCCTTAGACCAATGTCGTGGGCGGGACATAACGCCGCGGCCACGACATGTTTTATTTTTCTGTTCTAGTACCTACTGAGGTAAGTTCTTAAATGTGCGTCTATTTAACTCCCCCGATTATTCCCCCGATTCGTCCCTGGATCGTTTCATTACAGTAAATCTTTTTATCAGATTTCATTTTACTTAGTTACGTCATTAAAATAGATAAAATTATCATTCCAATTTTACCAAGAACGTCCCAAATCCCAATATAAAGAGAGCTCTCGGCAAAGCCTCGTGACAGGATTTTGCAGTAAAATGTTGCTCTTATGTGGCATTCGAGACAAGTTAAATAAATAGACTGACCACGTACCTAACAGTCATAGGCAAAATAAGGTGTACCTATATAAAATGGTCAAAAATATGTCCCAGTGCACTTTAATTCTGAGCAATAAGAACGTCATAACACATTTTATGAGAGGATTATTTCGATACTTATTTTTGCACTTGACTGTACTATCATATCGTCATCACCATGTCAGTACCTACCATATTTATGCCTCTTCCATTTATTACGCTTATGGACGTAATAGGAGGTAAATACCCATTGGGAATCGCCACGATGGGCATTAGGCAGGTGGATTGGCGATGGCTGTAGTGTGTCCACATGATGCTACTGCCTATCTTCACAAGTGACATTTCAATCCCTTAATCAACTCTTACGACACCTACGGAAAGTGACAAAATTATTCTTACTGCCGATATCATTACCACGCCACGCGGCATGAAATCAATTATCGTTATAGTATTCGTTAGGAATGTTAGGATAGGGAGGATTATGTCTGTCTATGTTTAACTAGTCTCTGGTGCCACGGAGCAGCAAAGCTTTACATTTCATAAATATTTGTTAACAGGAGTATTTGCCACGTGTGGTATAATAAAATAACCTTGTTCACGCGATTTATGCTACCGGGGCTTAGGGAAAACTAAAATGGAAAAATATTAGGGAGCTGACCTATATTTGTATATTGTTTTACGGGGAATGAAATTACTTGGAAATGTGGGGTAAATCTTGGAAAACAAGCGCATGAGCGTTTACAACCCTAAAGAGATCCTTTTATACGTGGGTTAATTGAAATATGATGTTAGTACGATGATAGGCTGCGGATTCATTTCTGGAATTACTCACCAAAAAGGGTAGGTACTTTTTCTACCCAAGTTTTAAGAGGAACTGTATACGCATATGCATTCTTTTATCAGCAGACTGATCCCAAAATAAAAGTGAGTAAGTAAACACTTTATTGTACACGCAATACATAGAAATCACAATTGTAACAAAATAAAAGCAATGTACAAAGGCAAAAACAAGAAATAAACGAAGATTCAACGTCATCAGCACTTCCAATCATCGATATTTCATAATAATATAAGCAAAACTTAAGCATGACATTTTTTGCGGTTTTATTCTGGGTCAGTCGCATTGCCGAAGTTGCTTATTAATACTCGCATTGGCGCAGATTTAACCAACTAACTTTGCTCAGGGACCCAAAGAGGGTCTTGGCCTCCGAAACGAAAGCGCGCCATCTGTGTCGATCATGCGCAACTTCTTGCCAGTTACTGACTTGAAGATGTCGCCGATCTGCTTCCACTGTGTCCTCCTAGCAGTACCTGGGTCGTCCAAAAGGGCGGCGACCAATCGACGCAGATTTGAAAACGAAAAAAAATCTCCCGTTGACCCATTTTTAACTAATCGACCTGCAGCTGAAAAAGCAAAAGCAACGTTCAAGAACTTAAATACAAGTAAGCATATATAAGAAATAAATGCCGATACAGCCAAACAACTTTAGCAGAGAACTTCCAAACACGTAACAAGTTGACGAAAGTTGGGGAAAAAAACCGTCTTTCGGTAAGTGATTCTGAAAGCCTATTTTTATCGCGCGAGCTGCCAGCCGCAGAGACTTTGACGGCACAATGCCGATACTCAAATATTAATGTCAGAGTTCATGATAAAGAAATCATAGCGAAAAGACGATCAGTCACACAATGTAAATAATATAAAAAAAAAATTCCTACTCTCTGCTGCCAAGGAAGCATTTGATTATTTGCGCTCCGTGATAAATAAATCTAAACAAGTGTTTAAACTTATCGTTTATTGCCGTCTTTTCGAAAAGTATACAGTGTTACTCAGTGAATACGGAAATATAATACACAGTGTCATTTAAATGGTCTAATATTGCCATAATTTACCAAAACAATAATAACAGTGAATGTTAAACCACCGTCAATTTGATTTCAACGGACAGTGTTTTGTTAGTAAAAGTGCCTGAACTAATAGACGTAAGCGACGAGTTCTGCATGGCGCTTATGCCCTTTAGGATACTTCACTCCCAGACAGCGCACAGCGAAGCGGTGTTCACAATCATACGATTTGCTTCTCTATGATTAGCGACTGAGGAGCGATATCTCCACGTCACGCGAATACGCAGAATGATTTGCCCAGGCTGTGATGAAAGGGTAGACAAATTGGTGCGACTTTTTTGCACTAAATGCCCAGGGTGCTATCACTACAAATGCGCCAATATAACATCAGCAGTATTTAGAGAAAAACAACCACAATTAAAAGCAGGTTGGGTATGCCCAAACTGTCAAATGATTACACAACGGTCACGCTGCCGGGATGACAACACTCCCGCCTCCCCAGCGTTTTTAAGAATGGGGGAGAGACAACAAGAAGATACTAATCGGACCTGTGACACAGATATTTCACAGTTACTGGGGGATACAGATGTACTTGCACCGTCTCCGCGCCACTTAGAAACAAGCTCAGACGTAGTAGAGGCGAAAAGTGTAGACAACATATCATTTGATAGATTCAGCCACCTGATTAAAAAAGAATTCGTAGCAATGAAGGATAGTTTAACCGAGTCTATTACTAAAAACATCAAACAAGTGCTTCTAGATGAAATTAATTCTAAAATAAATGACCTTCAATTGGATATGTCACGTAAATCATCCGCAATTACCCAGGAACAAGGACGCTTACAACAAAGTATAGACGCCACAAACCACCTGATAAGAAAATTGGAATTCGAAAATTTGAAATTACGCACTGAGTTAGATACTTTATCGAGTAAGTTCGGATATGAGGATCCAAAAACAACTGAAGAATGCTGCAAAATGAAAACGATTGTATTGTACGGCTTGGAAGAATATTCGGATGAAGACTGGTATGTGCTAATAGAACGAGTGACAAACATTTTTTATGAATTATTCGCAATGAACATTAACGCATTTATTGAAGATTTGAAAAGAATAGGTAAGCGGGGGCATCGACGGCCCATACAAATAGAATTAATCAGCAAGCGCATGAAAAACTATATTTTGAACAACAAGCACAACTTTAAAAATACTGGCCTCGCAGTGTCAGATTTCTTAGACACCGCAGCATTAAAAAAAAGGCAAATACTTAGAGATACATTGCGAGATGCGCGAAAACACGGTCTGCACCCGATAGTTAGATTTGATAAAGTACTGGTTAATGGCTTTGAATACACTCTCCCGTTTACTACTCAACAACGACAACACGACACATCTACAAGCTTCGTTTCGTCTGCTATCAACCCCACGGAAGGCACCAGACCCTCATGCCAAATAAGTGATGACGAGACGAAGCAACGAATCCATGAGATGACTCAAAACAGTTCTCAGCCTTTAGATGAATCAATTAAAAGTAATTTTCGTGAATAAAAAAACTTCACACTTTACAGTTTTGTTCCAAAATATGCAGAGCTTTAATAACAAAATAGACATTTTTGAGAGCTTCCTGGAAAATTACTGTTTTGATGCGTTGTGCTTAACTGAAACCTGGATGACGCCATCCCAACTCGAGCTAGTCGATATCCCAGAGTACGAAGTGGCTACAAGTTTCAGTCGTAGTGAACACAGCGGTGGAGGAACTTGTATCTTGGTTAAAAAGTCTATAGAATATATCGTGAGGGATGATATTAGAAACATTTCTACTGAGTACATATCCGAGTGCTGCTGTATTGAATTACCTATGTTAAATACTGTACTTATATCTATTTATAGACCAGATAGAAATATAGAAATATTTTATAATTGTATGGAAAAAATATTAGAAAAAATCAAACACAAAGAACAGAACAAATGTATTATTATAGGGGGTGATTTCAACATAAATATGCTAGAAAAATGTAATGCATCACGTCGACTGTCGGACCTTTTGTTTACCCTAAATCTTAGCCAGATAGTAACGGAACCAACACGAATCACATTGAAATCCGCCACTTGTATTGATCTAGTTTTTACAAATCATAAATCATACGATATTTTAATTGAAGACTATGGGATTTCTGATCACAAAAGTGTCATTTGCAAATTCGAACACCCACCTAAAAATATTCCAAATAGTCTTGAGGCGCCTCTAATAATATATAAAAGAATTCATAATGTTCAAAACCAAATGTCATTTAAAAACGAGCTTGCTAATATAGACTGGAACCGGGTCATAACTTTTAATCATGATATAAACCAAAATTACAATGCCTTTGTGGAAGTTTTACAATCTATTCTAAATGCCACGATTCCCGTTAAACGATTAATCGTAAAAAGACATTTAAAAAAGACATGGTTAACACGAGGTCTTAGGATATCTTGTAAACATAAACGTTTGTTAAGAATACATTCTTCTGAAACAAATTGCCCTGTCCTTAAAGCACACTATAAGCAATATTCGAATGTTTTAAAAAAAGCAATTATTAAATCAAAAAAAAATATTTATGTGAACGAAATGAAAAAGTCTAAAAATAAAACTGCAACCATGTGGAAAATTATAAATAATTTAAGAAATAAGACTAAAGTAAGGAAAAATTTCAAATTGAAAATTTTGCCTCAAAATGTAACTACAGATGATCCTGAAATTATAGCTAATACATTTAATACTTTTTTTGCCTCAGTTTATGATTGCCAATACCAAGACACTACTGATTCCCCTCGCCGTACGCCTTGCGGCCGCCCATGTAATAGTCCACTTACTAAATCTTTTTATCTATACCCAGTCTCTGAGCTCGAGGTTTTTAAGATTATTCGAGGATTAAAAAACACTCACAGCACAGGAATTGATAACATTCCCTCGACTTTGGTTAGGTTGTGTGCCTCTGAGTTGGCAATACCATTATGCATGTTAATCAATCAGTCGTTTGATGAAGGGATATTTCCGCAACAGCTAAAAGTAACTATAATAAAACCTATACATAAAAAAGGTAACGCTCAGGACGCTAACAACTATCGACCCATAGCACTTTTGCCCACGCTCTCAAAAGTATTTGAAAAGTCCATGTGTAACCGAGTTTACAAATTCCTAGAAAAAAATCAAGTGCTCGATGACAAACAATACGGCTTTAGGAAAAATCGTTCGACTGCCCTTGCTCTTACCAACTACACACAACACATCTTGAATACTATAAACAACAAACGCCTTGCGGTCGGCTTGCTTTTAGATCTCACAAAAGCGTATGATAGAGTTTCACACACAATTATGCTAAAAAAATTATATGACTCGGGAATAAGGGGCATAGCACATGATTGGTTCAAATCTTACCTGGATAAAAGAACTCAACTTGTTCTTATTGAATACCTTAATCCGTCAAGAAATGAATTGTCATTAGTTAGCTCAGAAATTGTAGAAGTAAAGGGCTCAATCCCTCAAGGCAGTGTTTTAGGCTGCCTTCTCTTTTTATTATATATAAACGACCTTCCGAAGGAAATCGACACTAAGTGTACCTTGTTCGCCGATGACATTTCACTTCTCTTTGATTTTGATTACAATGACAATTTTAATGTAGTACTATTGCAAACCTTAGATAATATAAATAGTTGGATGCGTGACCATAATCTCATAATAAACACAAGTAAAACAAAATTAATTCAATTTTATCCCTATCAAAGAATTCCGTTGAAATTAGAACTCTCCTTAGATGGATCAAAAATTGAAGAAGTAAATAATTATAAACTCTTAGGCGTAACTTTAGATAGCAATTTGAATTGGAAGAATCATATTTTACAAATTAAAACCAAAATATCACAGTTCCTATATGGTCTCTTTACCCTCCGCAAAACAACTAACCTTTCAGCAGCACTATCTGCTTACTACGCTTTTGCACATTCTTGGTTGCGATATGGAATCGTAACGTGGGGCAACAGCACAGATGCGAATGATTTATTTGTGATGCAGAAAAAATGCATTCGTGTATTAGTGGGCATTCCAAATTGGGAATCCTGTAAGCCGTATTTTATACAACACAGTATATTGACTCTGCCATGTCTATACATTTTAGAATTAGGTATGTATGTACGAAACAATATGCATTTATTCACTAAGCTACCCAATAGGAGATTCAAATATAAACTTAAACTACCAGCAACAAAATTAGAATTATATCGTAAAAGCCCACATTTTGCTGCTGTAAAATATTACAACCATATCCCTGATTATATTAAAGCTGAAGAAAGGGAGACAGTATACGTGAACAAGTTGAAGTCATTCCTGACACAAAAAGCTTATTATTCGGCCAAAGAATTTTTAGATGATAAAGACATCTAAATATACTTGAATGTAACAAATAATTTTACTTTTGTTTGTAGCTATGGAGTTTTCGTGTATAAACTTAGCTTAAGAACATGTTGCCATACCCTGCCAGGGTCCATGTGTACTATAATTATTTTTGTAACAACTAAAATTCATACCATGGTGCAATAAATGATATTATGATTATGATTATGATTATATATTAAGTATATCGTCTTTGCTTTGACGAAATCTCTTTCCTAGCTGCTATAAAAACTAGCATTGCCTTCTTAACTTCATCTCAAATAATATAAAATATCTAAAAATATTAGGAATCTGACCAATATTTGTATTTTGTTCAGCGCGAAATAAAATTCCTTGGAAATTAAGGCTCATTATCATTATTATATCAGCCAAAAGATGTCCAGTGCTGGATATATGCTTCCTTCCTCTTATTTACGCTCTAGGTCTCAATTCGTGGAAATATCCCAAATTGATTCAGATAATACCATTGAGGTTTTCAGATCTTCAACGAGAGCAAACAAGGTCGGCGTGCCGCAGGGTAGTATTTTGGGCCCTCTGCTCTTTTTATTGTACATTAACGATCTCCCGAATGCAATAAATTTTGAGTGTATACTCTTCGCGGACGACCTATCGATCGTCATACCATGTAATGATGACAAAACCTATGTAAATGACATAAATAAGACAATTGCTGATGTGATACAATGGTTAAGTAGAAATAATCTTAAAGCCAATTTAGAAAAAACCAAATTTGTCCAATTTGTAAATAGAAACTCCAAAAAAAGGCAATTGAATGTAACCTTCGAGGATCAGGAGATTAAGGAATCAAGTCAGATAATGTTTTTAGGCATCTGCTTAGATGACAAATATTCGTGGGAAGAGCATATCGATAAATTATGTAGCAAAATTAACTCGTTTGCTTATGCCCTTTGGAAACTTACTAAGGTGAGCAACAAGCAGACTGCACTGCAAGCTTATCATGGCTATGTTTGTTCACGGCTCTGATATGGCGTCCTCCTCTGGGGAAATTCAAGTCATGCAGGACGCGCACTTTTAGCACAAAAGCAATGCGTTAGAGCAATATCCAATGTAGACATCTTAGAATCTTGTAGACCGTTGTTTAAAGACTTGAATTTATTGACTGTGCCGTGTATTTATATATACGAAGTTTGTTTATTCGTGAAGGCTCACCCAGAAATTTTCAAAACATTTAAAGACATATGTAGCTTTCCTACAAGGTATCCAAATCGCCTCGCGGGTCCTCTCCGTAAGACACATTTGTACGGTAACAACGCATACTGTAACTCGATTGACATTTTTAATAGCCTGCATGATGATATTAAAAATTTACCTATCACTTTATTTAAACGTAGACTTAAGAATTGGTTAATTGAAAAATGTTTTTACTCCGTTAAGGAATATTTTAACTATTATGAATATGAAACTTGACATTTTATGGAATAATTAATAACATATTTATTGTAGTGTTCGACATCTTAGTAATACGTTAGACTTAAGTGTACTAGTATATTATATTAGATTTAAGTACTCTAAGTACGTACCGTTGCATGTTTCTTTTTTAGGTTAATTTTGCATGCCAGTTTCTGGTGGAATGTGTGTGATCACGAAATATTTTTTATTAAACATCTTTTGTACCACATTTACGGCGAAATAAAGATATTTGAATTTGAATTTGAAAGAGTGCCACAATGATCGTTCCTGCGCCACCCAGGAGGGTATCCAGGAGGGTCTTGCGCCCTTTACCAGGTCATTTATCCACCTCGTGGGGGACCTACCCATGCTGAACCTGACGGTGCGTGGTCGCCATTCGAGAGTCTTTCCGCCCCAACGAGAATCGGTACTACGTGCAATAATGTGCCGCACCCACTGCCACTGAAGTTTAGCGATTCGGAGAGCTTAAATCAGTTACGTTCGTTCTGCTGTCATGTGGATGACCTCATTTCTGATACGGTCTCGCAGAGGGACTCCTAGCATAGCCCTATCCATTGCCGTCTGGCAAATTAGACTTAAGGAATAAATATTTTCTTCTTCTTTTACCTAGCATTATCCCGGTCTTTGCCAGGGTCCGCTTTCCTGCTACATTGTCTCCACTTTGCACGATCCTGAGCATCTTCTACTGTAAGCCATATTTATTGCTGTTACTTAACACGTTCGACCCCGGTACTGTTTCACTAAATCCTAATACTACATCGATTGAAATTTTCTTATTAGAACTCCTATGCCAGTGACACGCAAGTGTGACCGAAAGGCGACACAACACTTGTGTCAAAAATGTTCGTATTTCGATGCGACAGGCATAGGAGTAAGTGATTTATGCTAGTGGCACTAGAGTACGGTAATTTTGATCACGTAAGTGTGTCACTGGCATAGGAGTCAGAATCGTTTGATCACAGACGCTATGTCATATGTAGGTACAAAAGTAACCGAAAATAGTAATCGGATGACTTTTTACCCAACTCTGATGAACGGTGTATGATACACCAATCATTATTACTAACTCGTCTCTGAAATTGGTTCGAAATGAGACTGGCATTTTTACGGAAGCGTTAAAAATGTAAACGGGCGAGCGATGCATGGCGCTGACGTAAGACAACTGTCACAACTGCAGTTGATACATTTAATGCACAACTCGAAGCATTTCTGATTGCCAGATAACTGAAATTCAGGTTTCTCGCTCGCAAAATGATGTTTAACGCTTGTTTATTTATTGAAAACGACTAGGGCCTATTTATATTTTGGCCGTGTGGTGACGGCAGCAAGAATACATTTGTCACCACCCCACCTCCTCCTGCGGGTGTCGTAAGAGTCGACTAAGGGATTGAAGTGTCACTGACCATATTTGATTAAAGATTGATGACGGGCAGCAGCGTCATCATAGTGGACACATTACTGCGATCGCCAATCCGCTTGCCCAGCGTGGCGATTATGGGCATTTACCTCCTAATGCGTCTATACGCATAGTTAATAGGAGAGGCCTACGTCCAGCAGTGGACTATCATAGGCTGATGATGATGATGATGATGAGGGCCTATTTCTCGAAAGCTTGTAACTTGTAATACAGGTGGAAGTCCTCATCTAATTAATAGTGTCAAAAAGAGACTTCCACAAGTTTTACAAGTTACAAGCTTTCGAGAAACGGGCCCCTGGTATATAGAATCTACCTGAAGTATGTAGATATTGAAGATAGTAGTATGCAAAAGGTGTGACGGAAGCATTGAAAACCTTTTAGTTGGTCTGCGTAGGAAAGTGGGACCTAATTGAATTGAAACTTTTGTGAGACATAATCAGCCGTGTGGTGACGGCAGTAAGAATACATTTGTACCACACCACCCCAACTCCTCGTGAAATAATATATTGTAGTACCTAATTAATGTGAATTATTTTGTAATCATTGTAATTGGGTAAAATCTTGTAAATTACTAACATTATACATTACTAACATTAGTTAGTGTAATCATAAATTCATGTATACATTTGCATACCTGTATCGTTAAACATAGAAACCTACCACTCTTTGTATGAACACCTGTACCTGGTAATGTTTTAAGCAAATAAATATTCTTATTCTTATTCCTGCGGGTGTCGTAAGAGTCGACTAAGGGATTGCAGTGTCACTGACCACTATTTGATAAAAGACTGATTGGCAGCAGCGTCATCATAGTGGACACATTACTGCGATCGCCAATCCGCTTGCCCAGCGTGACGACTATGGGCATTTACCTCCTAATGCGTTTATACGCATAGTTAATAGGAGAGGCCTACGTCCAGCAGTGGATTATCATAGGCTGATGATGATGTTGATGATGAGACATAATAATTAGAAATAAAATTAAACGGTTAAACTCACGTGTATTTCGTCACTGCGCGCCGCGCTCGCGAGTCGTGAGGCGTGACCGCAAGCTGAGTGCTTGATAATGGAGAACTAGGCTCACCGAAACATGTCGCGCGTAGTGACTTACTAAATACTCGTTCACGTGACTTTAATCGTTTAATTATATTTATAGTTATTATGCCCTATTCTTATACGTCATCATCAGCCTATGATAGTCTACTACTGGATACGTCCTACGCCTACGGGCCTCTCCTATTAACTATGCGTAAGGACGCATTAGGAGGTAAATGTCTATAATCGCCACGCTGAGCAAGCGGATTGACGATCGCAGTCATGTGTCCATTATGATGACGCTGCTGCCCATCATCAATCTTATCAAATAATGGTCAGTGACACTTCAATCCCTTAGTCGAATCTTACGACACCCGCAGGAGGAGTTGGGGTGGTGACAAATGTATTCTTGCTGCCGTCACCACACGGCAATTTTTCCACCCTGGTGGGTGGAGTTATTCTTATACGTAGACGTATTTATTTGTTTTCATATTTCATTATTATTTTTAGGTTGGCAATAGAATATCATTGAACAGAAAAGTGCCACTTTGTTTTCTCCGAGCAGGGAAGAAAAGCCCCGTTTTTCAATAGGTGGTGTGAAAAATAACCTAAATCACAGAATAAGTAAGGCAATCTAGAGATTGTTAATATTGTAATACAATTTCTATAGAACAGGTAGCTCACTGGTATATAACCTTGTGGATCGAAGAAATATTTTCAAGTTTATTATTACAAAATTTAGGAAGCATCCTTCGATAATACCGGTATAATTCCTGCAAGATATCGGCACAGGAAATTAAAACGGGAATAGTCTTCAACCAGTATCGCGGGCTATGATTTCCTTTTTTATGAAAAATGGCAAAACGGGAACCTTTATTTAGTTTTAGTGTTCTGTATGTTCTGGACAGATTATTTATGCCACACTAGGGGCCTGTCTTTTCAGAGACTTTAATTTTCATCTATATCATTTGCTAACTAAATTTTCGCAGATAAGATAATTCACATGGCATACCAACATTTAGGTATCAAATTATTATTTGCCTACTTTTATTTGGAAATTAGGTTCGGTTAGGTTGGAACATGATAATTGATAATATATTATGCGGAAGATATGTCTACGTAACGTTACAGTTGGGAAGTGATCTTTCGGTGAAATGAACTTCTGCGCCATGTTGATAGGGTGATATTCGGCAAAATTACCTTCGGCGATAATAGGGATGATGACTGTAGTTAAAAGAAATTATTTAACATTATGCACGACATAATACACTAAGAAATTATTACTAAGACATAGATTTCAGTAATTTTTGTACAGAAATTCTATTTAATAAATTGAAAAGAACTTAAAAGAGTAGGTCATTTGGCAGTACTAAAACGTGACTTCACCTTTGAGTATTTCATATAATATTCCATAGAGGTGATCGTTTTGACAGTTCGAAAAAAGATGCTGATTTGACTTGCCAGTCATCATGCCTATTTAGAGAACCCTTTTTCGAGACCAGCGCATGTCATGTCGATGAAGCGACAGTACCTCGTCACTGCTGTACATATAGACTATCCGTCCTTCTTTTATTAATATAGTTAGTAAAAGACGGAAGTCTATCTTGCGGCCAATACCAAGCATGTCCTAAGCTTTCATGTCTTATGGCTGAAATGATCATCATCATCATTTCAGCCATAAGACATCCACTGCTGAACATAGGCCTCCCCTTTGGATCTCCACATACACCGCTTGAAAGAGACCTGTATCCAGCGTCTTCCGACGATCTCCATAAGATCGTCTGTCTATCTCGTGGGTGGATGTCATACACTGCATTTGCCAAACCGTTGTCCCCACTGGAGCATTTTTCGACCCCATCAGCCATCTGCTCTGCCTGCAATGTGCCGATCGCCACTTCCCTGCTTCACTGCCAGGGCTATGTCGTTTCATCATCATCATGTCAGCCGAAAGAAGTCTGCTGAACATAGGCCTCCCCCAAAGATTGCCACAATGACCGCTCCTGTGCCACCGCATCCAGCGGACTCCTGCGACCTTCACCAGGCCATCTATTTGGTTGGTAGTCATGTATTTCATTACGTCTTGTATACACGAAGTGTCTTAAAATCCAAAAACGCACTGCGTGTATGCCCGAATGCGTTTATAGGGAATAGACAATAGAGCCTGTAAATGACAAATAAAAGTACGGGAGTAGAAAAATGAAGAGAATTTAGTTTTTTCACACTTCTTTCGTAATGTATTATTATCTTACTCATCTCTTAAACAATGTAGGTATTCAGACTAATACGGATAGCAACTACAACTTAGCACAGACGGTCAACTAAGTTCTGCAATTCCTAACTTCTCGTGTCGGGTCCCTAAGGCGTTCCTTGGCTAACATAAGAGCATCAATGTACCTAGGAACCTAGGTACAATACGTAAGATACGAGATAATAATTTATATTAGGTACAGATCCCTCAGCGTACTAATGGGCTGGCTTAGATCGAAAATTATAATTTTCATACTTCATGCTACAAGCATGTGTATTCGGGGTACGCGCCACGAATTTAACTCCTTCAAAAACTTCTTTGGCCTTCTTGGATTCGAGCGAGGGTATTATTTCTGTATATATTACAGTAGTTGCATAATTGACGCTGGTAGACCAGACCAGCCTACCAATTTTTCATTAATTTCAAAGATGTGATCCAAATGTAATTTTTTTAAAAGTTCTCCAATCCACTTAAAATAAGAATATTTCTTACATTACATTAACACTTTTCGTCGTAACTTTATTTAAAATGTTCAAAGAAAATAATTAAATTAGCGCTTTGATACATAAACGTCTCCTAACTTAGCAAGCAGTTAAGTATTGTTTGTCTCTTTCGCTCAATCAGGCATAGTTTTAAGACCGAAAGGGACAAACAATCCTTAGCGGCTTGGTAAATTAAGCGACTTTTATGAATAAGGGGGTTATTCTTCTTCCGTACGAACCCTAAGAAAATCTCGATATAGAGAGGAAATGAAATAGCCTCAGGCTGTCCTTATTACGGACATGAGCGAGTAAGTACGCTTATAACGTATATATGCGTATACAGGGTGTAAGTCTAATACGGGCGAAGCTCTTAACGGGTGTTAGTTTCGGACATGATAAGTAATTTAGATAAATTTTACTTAAAATCAGAGCAACAAAATTATCCATATAAAAATAAATAATTTGGCGCGCAATTTAGAGTAACACATTCAAGTTAAACGCTCGTTGACAGCTAATTTCAAAAGCAGATTACATAACTGCCATATCAATTATAAATATTCAATGTCATATACCAAAGAAAAAACGACAAAGATCACCAACGTCCGAGGTGCGAATCGAACCCACGTCCTCAGCTTTCGCAGCTGATGCCTGCACCGCTCGGCCACTCGGTCGTAGCAACCACCAGTAAATTTTCTCGGGTATATGCAATCCCTTACAAGGGTTACAACGGCTAGACACCTTTGACTGGGAAAAAAATAAAAGTACAAATAATAAAAAATTGTTAATAAATAATTTCATTTATGTTTTCACAATTACTGCCATATCAATTTTAACAAAAGTTCGAACATACATTGCTGCTCCGAAAACGTAGAAAAAAAATTGTGAGTTCATAAATTAAGCGTAACTTAAAAAAAACCTCGTAATCCACGATTACACTGATGAATTCCATGTCTGAGTCGCATTTTATAAAATTACAATTTAGAATTTTACTGTTTGCCTCTCTTTCTAGCCAATACATGCGTGCGTTAGAGAGGCAAACAGCGAAATTGTAAAATATAAGTTTATAAAACGAAACCCTGGTTTAATTTATCGCCCGTATTAGATTTACACGCGGTATACGAGTATATGACGCGTATTGGCTCAATATGGAATAATTGAGGCAGATAAAGAAGGCATTTGCTTTTCTGTGTTTTTGGAAAGGTACAAGCATAAGCTAAAATATCTATGCGTGCCAAATGCCAAATATATGTATACGCAACTTTATCACTATTAAAATAAGGTCGTGTAGATATTTTTATTTCAGTTTAGGAGTATCGATGTTTCTTAACTTGAGTGCATGTAGTTCGTTAGGATAGTTTTATTTGTGACGGTATTTCGTCACATAATAATATTATACGATTCTGTGGTTATTGTAGTAGAGAGATATTTTGTGGTGGTTACAAAAAAATAGGTTTTTATTTGGCTGTACATTTGCCATCAGAATCAGATACATCGTAGCATCAGGAGCACAGAATTAGATTTGGATAGAAGAAACAAGTTCATTCATTTGTATTGTATGGCGGCCGAGCGTGTCAGATTTTGTACCGTAAACTGGGGTTACATTGATCAATTTTAAAGTTTAAACTTCAATAAATATCTTCTAAAATTAGGCGTAAAAAATTTTAAAAATAAAATAGTAACATCAACTTTTTGTTATCTTTCTCGGTAAAAAAATTTGAAACGATACTTTAAAAATGTATGAAGATAGAAAAATAAAACGTTGTGATCATAGTTAAACTGACATTGGGGTTACTTTGAAACCTTATGTTTTTTTAGGGCAATTGAATGTAAACCCTTACAGGAGTAATTTCTCCTAAGAAATTTACGCCGATTTGGGGTTATTTTGATTAAATATTAGTGATCAAAGTAACCCCGAAATATAATAAATAAACTTCAGTATTCAACTTTATTAAAAACAAAAATCAAACATCGAAGAGAGAACAATCTTCTTATAAAATAAACAATCAAATGGATAGACATACCATAACCAACTATACGTAAGATTCTGATCAATGTGACCCCATGTAGGTGATCAAAGACACCCCATTGAATAAAAACAATTGTTATAAGTACTTAGTTTGAATTGAAGACCCCAAAAACGTTATATTTGTATACCTAAACATACTTGTGTCAAGTTGATTGTGATTAAGAACCGTTTACCTCACTACCCTTAGTGTTAGTTTAGAAGTTATTTTATACATGAAAAATAGCAAAAAGTATACGTAAATATAAACACGTGATACGCTATTCTAACGACCGTACTCATCTAAAGTGTCTGAACAATTAATAAGGATTACTATCGTTCTTGTCAGACTTAAAAAAATATATATACAGATGCGTTTGGTAACGGAAGATATTCGCGATGAAAAAATAAAAGAAGTTTTTATCAATGTAACCCCAAAGTTCAAAGTAACCCCAGTTTACGGTACTGAAGTTGTTACTTGCCTATGATTTTAAATATGTCTCAGGCCCTTGAGTATTCATATTTTTTGTGTTGTTGCAATTAATATTACTTAAGGAGGCATTATTAATGTTTTTGTTCACTTCAACTTACAAAATTTGATGCCCGAAAGCTGCAAGCTGCGATTAAAGACGGACAACTCAGTAGATTTTACTGAGTTCATTTGACACGCTAAGTAGATACGTTTGCTTGATCTATGGTATATATGACATCTGTGATGGCGAATATAAAAATATCTACACAGTCATGATACAGTCATCAGTTTCATAAAGCACTAATTTCTGATCTATTTCGTTACTGGGTGGTGGCAATCTTAAAGTCAAAATCAAATAATTCTTTATTCAAATTGGGATAGCAACAAACTCTTTTGAATGGTCTAAGTTACACATAAGTTTAAAACTAGTTCCGGTTCTATTAAAATGAGAACAAAGTGTTTTTAACTGTCTACATTTCATTCTATTCAATACTAATATGACTTATACATGTAGTTTTTCATTTTAATTTTTATTAGGACCCAGACATGTCCTTAAGCTGCGACTAGACGTACGGTCGGCTCTAATAATATGTATACGATTTTGATCCTTATGCCTTCGACATACGTTACGAAATGTAAACAATTATTATTAGACGTGATTGTACCAGTGGATGGGGCCGCAGCTTCCTTCTAACTAATTACAATCACACTGCGATCTAGCGACCCCGCTTGCCAAATATGGCATAAGTAGGTATACTTATGTATACCCCCTATAGCCCGTGAGATCTAAGAACGAACTTTTGACAGTTATAATAGATTAACTCTTATTAAAATGAGGGTAAAACTCACCATTTTTTATTATATATAGAAAAATTGTGAGTTTTACCCTCATTTTAATACATTTAATACATTTAGTACGTACATTTGATAGTTTAGAAATGAGCCTTAAGGATGACGATGACATATCTATGTCATCGTCATCCTTAAGGATATTAGAAATCGACAACTGTAATGCAAAATACAAATCTGTTCGTTGTGGAGATCATTGGATCCTTTGTCCAGCAGTGGACGTCTTCCGGCTGGAATGGTGATGCTGATTTTTTATTTATTTAGTCAAGCTTACATCGTTGCATCGAAAATGCCAGGCTCTTTCCAAAAGATGATATCGTCAGAGGCGTATTGTGTCCCAAAACAAAGGATTTGACATAAACGTATACCTTCAACACTAAAAAGCTGAAACTTCACATCTAATTCACACTAATCTAGCATCTAAATCCGTGAAATTAAGGTTTAAATTGGGATATCATTGTTCTGATATTAAAGTCGTTTTTGTTGTGGGAGGATAGTTTTAATTTATTTATAGTAGCTTCGTCAAAGGCTGGTATTGCGTGGCATTCTAGGCAAATCTTAATTACTTTAGTGCACTTTGGTTTAACAAAAACCAGGCAAAGTTACATGGTATCACTATTAAAGTATTCATCGTTTTCCAAAAAGCGTTCGTATAATATTATTATTCGGAACATACATTTATAATTACGCGAATTTCTCGCTCAGAACAGAGCACTAAATTAAATCGCATCTTATAAGCCAACTTCTCAGGGACTTTGAAAAATTTGATGTCATATACCAAAGTAAACCAACGCCGAGTGGTTTAAGCATCAGTCGCGAAAGCTAAAGACGTGGGTTCAAATCCCACCTTCGGCGTTGGTAAACTCCGGTATTTTTTCTTTGATATATGACATCTAATCTGCGACCATATATAACATGGACGTCTAACGCCAGCTCAAAAATGCCCCCAAACACAATTGTTCAGTTGTGCCAAGATGGGCAGGACATAGCACTTTTCATAACACCGCGCATATTTCGGCGCAACATCTTTGACAAATGTTTATAGAATATAGCCAATCAAAACTTTGACGGACCAATCACAACTATTTTTAAATGGCGGTTTAAGTTTTTATAGGTTGAAATTGAAATTCATTACTGTGATGCATTGAAGAGGGGGTGACATTCGTCAACTAAAATTCAGGACCGTTTTTGAAAGGCAATGTAGTATGGCGTGCGGCTTCCATATTTTATTTGTTCGTAGCATCTAATATTTTTTATATACTACTTTAAAAAATATAACTCAAAAAATATGTAATAAAACCACCCCAAAAAAGTTTTTGGGACTTTTATTAATGCAGGTAAATTATGCGATAGGTACCTAATAAAAAAATCACTTTGGGGGTTCCACACATTTTTTCTGTTAGTCCAAACATATTGACTAATTTCAAGAATAGAATCATAGCAAGTTGGTACTTATTAATCATTCATTTGAACATGTTTTGTTCAGTTATCGCTAGTGCATACTAGACTTGTGTGGACTTAGAATTGCTATCTTTTTCTAGATTACAGATACAGGTGTAGTGCAAAATTATTTTCCTTCGGGTTCTCAGCGGAAACGTCCGAATTCATATTGCTGTCACAGTATCCATTGCACTGGACCAAATTGAGACAGAAAGATAAATTCGACAGTTTCCGTGAAAATACGAAAGAAAAAGATTTTGCACTAAATCTGTACATAAAGTTTTCCAAAACACAATTTTCTCTACTCACGAATCTATCCAACCGAACCAACATTTAATTCACTTAAACATACCAAAGAGTAAAACGATAAATAACTCCAAGCATTACGTATAAATCAACCCTTTCGGTATGTTAGGAATGGAGGCCTAAATTGGGAAGTTCTATAAATTAAAAGCAAAAGCAAACGCACCAAATAATGAAGTAGGGCCCTAAAAGTTGTACGGAACGCCCTGACTTATTGTCGAACATAAATTACCGTAAGTTTTGACAATAAATTCTGTTAGGTTGATCTGTGTGAATAGGAAGTGTGGAAGCGGCCTTTTCACAAGCTTTTTCTTATTGGAAAGTTGCGAAGCAAAGGCCTGATTGTAAGAAGTACTAGGAAATGTTAAAGGATATAATATCCAGCAGAAAAAAAAGACAAATCAAATTTTTTTTTAATACACCGTGAGCCCGAATGACCCTAAATATTTCCACCATGTATTCTTGACGAACAAAAAAAACGTATCATTCAAAAATATGGAGTAGTATAAAGTACAGTGAAGGTAGCAGTATATAATAAGCGCAGATCAACACATTATTATTAATTCCTAAATATTTTTTAGATAACTATTTGCATAGCCTGTACTTTTAAGATATTTAAAAATATGTACCCAGGTATATGAAATTGAAAACACAACACGATCAGAATAACGTAAAGGTTATTTTATTTTAATCAGTAGATTTACCGCGAGGCGATCTTTGCAAATCAATCGAGAGTTTATCTCTGTCTCACTAATGACGTCTTCGTTGGAGTGACAGTCACAGATGTGGTCATTCAGTATCCTATCCAAATGGTTTCGAATTTTGGTGGTTTTGGTTTTGTTTTGATTGATGATTTAATTGGTTACCCAATAAATATTATATCCACTCCAAATGTACGAATTGGCATTGCCATTCAGCGAGGCAACGCTGCCAGCCTTATGGGCACTTTGCCCAGTGGCAGCGATGTGGGAGACATTTGTATATATAGTTTAGGTCTCTGTAGTTCTTAAGGTAGGTTTAGTTTACCGTAGTATAGTTTTGAAAATAAATATAAGTATGTACATACGGTTGTATAATATGTAAATACATAATAATTTCAATTGTAAACACCCATAAGTACAGACTAGTTCAAAATGCGTCTTCTAGTAACATAATATCAGTGTAATATCACGGACCCGGAAGGTAAAGCAACAATTGAGAAAGGTATGTGATTGCCGAGGTCCTAATTAAACTTTACAAGCCAAATTGCTTTTAGTTTGCTCCAAATAAATCCGTAATAAATAATTTCTTGCTTACTAATGCAATCACTACCTTATTTATGTATAAAATAATTATGTAACTACATAAAATAATTATGTAACTACATAATATTTTATACATAAATACATACTTAATGTAATAGAAAAATACCTGTTTTTGTACCAAACCAAAACGGATTAAAACTCAACGAGGCCGCTGGTTTTCAGTCTCCAAGCATAAACTTAAAGAATGAAGACAATATTCGAGAACGACAAATATTTTTCATTTTAGTATTGTACCAAATCCGTTCCGTAATCAAAATTTTTCATAAATTATAATATTTAGAAAATATAAGATAACGGATAAGAGGATCAGCGATTCTCTGAAATAACAAAATCCAAAGCCGCTAACTTTGCAACGCACAACTTAGTGTTCGGAGCATGAATCTTCATCCAAAATCTATTTGGCTTCTTTTCCCAGAATCCATTTAAAACCTAAGTGTGCACTAAGCTTCCTAAATCGGATATTGCTTGGGAAACGGAAATACGTAAGCTTTTACCAGCCAATGACAAATTACTAAAAACATGTACAAAGCACACTGAAAGCCTTGTGGAAATCGTTGCAAGGTAATGCAAACGAAAAAGTTTCTGTAGAGAAATGCATGCTTGCATCTTATTTGGAGCAGTGAACATTTAAAAGGGAGATAGGCTGGTGAAAAATTGGATTTTCTTGGATCGTATGTAAAATGTATAGTGTGTAAAAAAATGTGGGTGTGACTGTTTAAGATGCTTTTCAGTAATGTACTCTCATTAGAAAAAAGTTGAATAAACTAATTAGAATAATTATAACCTGATGTACCTCTTCGAATCGCTACACTTAAGTGGGTACACATCATTGCACGTAGAACCATTAGCCTACCAGGTACTAGGTGCAAGGTTACGTATTGGTTGGGTCAACATTCTTTTCGTTGTCTTGTTTCATACTATCCTGTCACGCTTCTAGTTGCTGTCTCGACTCAGTATATTTAAAAAATCCGGTGCACTTGTATTTCTTTTTCACGCTAGGTTTTAATCCATTCATCAAAAATTGGAAACAAAACATCATCTCATAAAAAAATCACAACTGCATCACGTTTTTTAGGGACACAAAATAAGACAACGAAAAGAGTTTTGACCCGATTACCTATAACGAAGTAGGTAATTGACGTTTGGTGATTTTTCAGTGTAGTTCAAAGCATTTTAATTTATTCCCCAGTGCATCAAATAAAATAAGTAAACAAGTGGATCGTAAATTTGCTAAATAAACCGTCTAGCCTCCGTAAATGCATCAGACAGCGCGATGCCGTCAAATTAGATTTCATTATACTCGTAGCGGCGACGGGGTTGGAAAATAACCGGCCCAGCTGGAGTATTCGAGAAGGTTCCGTCACAGTATAATACATCAACAGCCTGGTAGGCCTCTCCTATTAACAATGTGTATAGACGCATTAGGAGGTAAATGATCATAATAGCCACGCTGGGCAAGCGGATTGGCAATCGCAGTAATGTGTCCACTATGATGACGTTGCCCATCATCAATCTTTTATCAAATAATGGTCAGTGACACTTCAATCCCTTAGTCGACTCTTACGACACCCGCAGGAGAAGTTGGGGTGGTGACAAATGTATTATTACCGCCGTCACCACACGGGCCCACGGTATAATAAATAGTACTAACGTGCAGACACACTCTCCCACCGAAAGAAGTGTTGCCTCTCTCGCACTCGTGGATTCTCACGTAAGTATAACAGGGACCTTGGCCGTGTGGTGACGGCAGAAAGAATACATTTGTCACCACCCCAACTCCTCCTGCGGGGCTCCTGCTGCTGCCCATCATCAATCTTTAGTAAACAAATGGTCAGTGACACTTCAATCCCTTAGTCGACTCTTAATCGACACCCACGGGAAGAGTTGGGGTGGTGACAAATGAATTCTTACTGCCGGCACCATGCGGCAATGAGCCTTCAGAAATAGGTATAGTCCATTTCAAATACGAAGGCCCGATTTCACTTGAAACTTTTCTCATTTAATTGGTCCAATACAAATGGGCACGTGTCGTTTACCGATGTATGCAATAAATATCACGCCACAAAAGGGTCTGGGCAGGTATCTTTTGCTATCACTGATCCTATTGTTGACGCCTAATGACTTTGTCAAGTGGAATCGGGCCATCGTATTTGAAATGGACTTTAATTATTTCGTTCGATTAGCCTGAAGGATCCCTAATCGCCGCCATATTTATTCCGCTATGTTTTTATTTCCCAGATAGTTCAAGAATTGAAGCACCATCGGCTTTAGTTAGTGGCTTGTTAGCGATGCATTGATTATAAATGGAATATGATACTAGAAAATAATTGGGATAGTAACGTATTTAATAGGGAATAAACATGACATCGTTGTGGATCTCAAGCCCGATTTAGAGATGCAAGTACTGGAATGGAAATTTTATTAGTTTTATCACATTTCGCTATTTTATCGATCGATTTGATTGATTTTGTAACAAAGCAATATGATTAAAATTGCATGCAAGTTCTTCACGAGTACAAGTAGGTATGTCTTTATCGGACTTGTGTCGGTTTGTGAAAGATGGCAATTTATTATTTATTTATTAATAGTACATGTGGATCTTAGAAAATAGTATCTTAGAAAATAGTAATTGTCCTACAAAACTCTTCAGAGTTTGACCGTAGGATCCCGGTCTCTTTTTAGTTACATAATATAATTAGTTTTGCAAAGGTGTTATAACATTAATTTAATTATAAGCTATATTATTAACATGGCAAATTGCAGTGAAGTGTAAGACTCTGTGCACACTTGCGATTTGCGAGCGAGTTTTGTATCGAGGCGAAATTGCTGTGAGTTCGACGTGTATATTTTTTGTACAGAAATCGCTTTCAAATCGCTCAAGTGAATCGCTAGTGTGAACAGGCTCTAAAGTGAGAGGCCACAATATATAAAATATGACAAAACGTGTGCGAATGACACTAGCAGTGTTCTTCAGAACGTAGGTATTTGTTTTTTGTTTTATATTAATGACTACGTACATTATTCACTACTGAAGTGTAACCCTAAGTAGATTAGTTGAAATCGTCGTAAGACTACATACAGATCCATATGAAGTTAGTGTTCAAGTAGTTATTTATGTGATGTGAAATGACAGCGATTTAATAAATTCGATGACTGATGTTCCTTATTAAGTATACGGAAATTTTCATAGCCAATTGCCTCTTCCCAAAGAAAATATTCCTTGCTTATATTGTACACTTTGTCATAAATATGTGTATTACTATTACAAACATATTTCATTGACATGAGATGATAACAGTATACACCTATTTAATGCCCTTGATACCTACGTCACTTTTTGCATAGCACAACCTTGACATAATTTACAAAATATATCTGTTACAATTTTTGTCTAATAAAAGTAGCAGGTCAAACGAATTCCCTCAATATTAAATCTGCGTCTCCTTTTAATAAAACCTTCTCAAGCATGGAAGCTCAAAGCGAATCCTTCGAATAAAAACAAAATAAACATCCTGTTCAAACAGCGCTTGTACCCTAAAAATTACATTAATCCAATCTCACCTCTTGAAATTAGGTTCACCACACCTAAATAAATGGCCAAGGTTTTCTGTGAAAACCTCGAACATAATTGTTTTAAACAGACGACACGATCGCGGAACGACAACGACAAGATGAGACAAGCAAAGGCCGTTTCAACTTGTTTATTAAATACTTGGTGCTTGCGACTACATTTGTTTTGAGACGATGTTATAATTCTTTCTCGGGTGTCAAACTAAATCCGTCCAACGTTTTAACGTGAAGAGGCAGACATACAGATAGAGTTAATTTCTCATTTATAATATTATAATAGTTTAATAATATAAACCCCCCAATTTAATAATATTATATTGGTTTATTAAATTATTATATTATGTATGTCTTAGAATTACACATTTTCTTCTTATGTATGTCTAGCCGGCCGTTTTTGTTCGGTTCGGCTGTTTATAGATTCTACTCATTGCATTTACCTAGTTAATATATTAAAATCTCGTTAGTTGTTTTAGTATTTATTACTATGTCCTTATAACTTGATTTAATTAGTGTAAAGATGCTTCAAATTTCATTATTTATTACAAGAAATATTCACTGCTACGCAACTACAATCATATTTATATACTTGTATCAGTAAGATGTACGATATCTATTCATAGTAAAGGAACGACACGACAAGACTCAATGAATGGCCGTCCTAAGATAATAGCGAGAAATGGGTCTATTTATATAGGAGAAAGGCTTAATCGTCTGCGGTTTGGGATGCAATCTGGCTAAGCAGGGTTTAAATAATGAGGTAGTAATAGTTTCATGGGATCATTGGTGAGTTATTATAATGTAATGGGATTTAATAGGGCAATTGCTCTAGTGACCTCTTTTGATTTATGGTGTGATGAGTTGAATTGATCCATCATCATCATTTCAACCATAAGACATCCTCTGCTGAATATAGGCCTCCCCTTTGATACTTTTATACCTGGGTCAACCATATTTTTGTTATCCTATTTTGTGTCTCTAAAAAACGTGACGCAGTGGTGATTTTTGTATGAGATGATGTTTTGTTTTCAATTTCTGACGTATGGATTAAATCTAGCGTGAAAAAGAAATACAAGTGCACCGGTTTTGTTTTATATACTGAGTCGTAACAGCAACTATTTATTTATTTATTTATTTATTTATAAAGTTTACAATCAACACTTACAGTAACATACCAAGCATGCTGATCAACTTAGTGTACAGTACACGATAAAAGGAATTACAATTGATTCATAAAAAGTACAAATCAAAATATTTAGTTAATAAATAATTAGATTTGTACTTTCACAATACGAATCTAATCAATCTAATCAATTACAATAGATATAGAAAAAAATCTTAAACTAAAAATTTCATCTACTGGATGGGAACAGAACTTTCCCTAGATTGTGACTCCAGATAACTTGCAGCACAGGCCATGAATCTATGTTCTGAACTACAAAATATGTCTAGGGCCTTGTCAACTGCTAAGATATCATTAAGTAAAGACAGTGCACGGTGAAGTGGAGAATGAGAGTGACTTCTCGTCCTCGCCTGCGGGATCGCGAATAGCGGGCATCGCCGAGGACGGAGTTGGATGGTGGGAACTGGAGGCACCCACAGTGGAATTAGTGATAGAATGAAAGGATTGTGTGTCTTGCCTCTTAACAGCTGAAAAAAATATCTCAAGAGATGAGTATTACGACGGACTTCAAGAGAAGTATAGGTAACCATACCAAGAATAAAAGATGTGGGATATAGCCTAGGGTAGTAACCATATAGCCGACAGTAGAGGAAGCGGATAAACGTCTTCTGCACTCTTTCTAACATAAGTACGTAACTGTCTTCATGAGGATTCCACACTGCTGCATTCATTTCCAGTTTACTACGCACAAAAGAATTGTAAAGTGTGGCCATGGCAGCTCTGCTAGAAAAAGTTCTAGACTGTCTAATAACGAATCCTAGACATCTACGCGCGGAGTCACAAGTCTTTACGATATTAATATTAAAAGTAAGCTGATTATCGAACCACGAACCAAGATCCTTTACCAAGCTAACACGCTTCATAGGTACATCATTCAAGACATATGTGTGCTGAGGAGGATTTCGGGCCCGAGTATAAGACATGACGCAGCACTTCTCACCGTTCAAATCTAGGCTGTTGTCTCTGCCCCAAGCACATACACTATCTATATCCTCCTGCAGTCTAGCATAGTCTCCAGAATCGTTGATAGGCGAAGCCAACTTTAGGTCGTCAGCAAAGAGGAGACATGACGAATGCTTAATTGATGCTGGGAGATCATTCACAAGCAATAAAAACAACAGAGGACCGAGGCTACTGCCTTGCCCAATACCAGACGTTACTGGATATATATCTGATCGTGCATTATTGTAAATAACATATTGCTCTCTGCCAGACATGTAATTGCGCATGAGACTTAATAAGTCTGCCGACAGGCCCGCGAGATCCAACTTTTTCAGCAGAACTTCAGTGTTCACCCTATCGAAAGCTTTGCGAAAGTCGAAATAAGCCACGTCAACTTGTGTACCCTGATCAAGGTGACAAGACAGCAAAGTTGTTATGCTAAGTAGGTTGGACGTAGTGGATCGCATTGGAAGAAAACCGTGCTGCTCGTCACAGAACCAGCTCTTTAATTGATCATACAAGTAAGAATATATAATAGACTCGATTATTTTTCCGAAAACTGAAAGTATGGCGATAGGTCGATAATTTTGAACAACAGATTTTTGCCCTGATTTGTGTACGGGTATAACTTTGGTTATCTTCCATCAGCGTGATAGAGTAGTATGAAACAAGACAACGAAAATAATTTTGACCCACCTATTAGTCGAAAGAGCTCGTGATTGTTGGAAGGAAAACCACAAAAATACCTATGTTATAAAAGATGGGGTATCACTTTTTCGAGAATGACCCAGTAGGATTACCATTCATCATCATTATCATCATCAGCCTATGATAGTCCACTGCTGGACGTAGGCCTCTCCCATTAACTACGCGTACAAACGCACTAGGAGGCAAATGCCCACAATCGCCACGCTGGGCAAGCAGATTGGCGATCGCAGTAATGTGTCCACTATGATGACGCTGCTGCCCATCATCAATGTTTTATCAAATAGTGGTCAGTGACACTTCAATCCCTTAGTCGACTCTTACGACACCCGCAGGAGGAGTTGGGGTGGTGACTAATGTATTCTTACTGCCGTCACCACACGGCTGCCATGTCGCTTTAATCATGTGCTAATGGGTTACCATTAGCACATGATTAAAGCGACAGTACCTGGTCACGTCTACATAGACTATGCGTCCCTCTTTTATTAATATAAAGATAAAGATAAAGATATTTTATTTGCTAAGGACACACAGATATACAAGTACAGATAGTAGGTACAACACGGTTTCGGAAGCAGGTATCCTGTCGTCATCCGACATGCAAATAATATATTTAGTAAAAGACTGGAAGTCTATTTCGACGCCATATACTGTCGTACGAAGCATGACGTGCTAAGCCTACTGTTGCATTTGCCCCGAGTTAGTTTCATCATCATCATAATTTCTGCCATAATACGTCCATTGCTGAACATAGGCCTCTCCCTTGGACCTCCACGTACACCGGTTAGAAGCGACCGGCATCCAGCGTCTACTGGCGCTCTTCATAAGATCGTCTGTCCATCTCATGGGTGGACGTCCTACACTACGTTTGCCAAATAGTGGTCTCTACTCTAGCACTTTTCGATCCCATCGACCATCTGCTCTGCGTGCAATGTGGCCTGCCCATTGCCACTTCAGCTTGCTAATCCGGAGGACTGAATTGGTTATATAGTAAATTGTGTATCTAGGGAGGTAAGTACGGTACTACTAACGAGAGTGTTAAAAGCCCGATGCAGCAGGCGGAGGGCTTTTAATGACTCGAGTTAGTATGCCTCTTACCGACCATGATGCATACAATGTTTTTTATCACACTTGCGAACAAAAAAATAAGTTATAAGACAAAATATATTTTTTAGAAAAATCTAATTTCCTAGGAAACACTTTTCTATTACTCCCGCTATGCATGCAAGCAATGGCGGGCTTAGAAAGCAAGTGTGGTGAAAAGAATATTAATGATTTAAAGATTTACGGTATTCACGTAAACTTTAGTTTAATATTATTCCGTGTGCTTAGGTTCTACCTATGAGCTGTCGCCGCGTTGTTAACGCGGACTTACTTTTTTGTCCATCCTACTCGTACTCACGTAGGTATATTATTTTCTGTGTTTAAGTCATTGGTCAACCAATTGGAACCACGTCACAATGGCGCTACTATATATCAAATTGTAAGCAACTTTTTTAGTATAGTTGCCGACCTCCAAGAATGTACTCCGTACTCGCTTATTGGAGCGAGCGAGCTGGACACAAAGTAAGTCCACGTTAATAACGCCGAGGCAGCTTATTGTATGGCTACTGACGTTTCGGGCATGACGTTACACCTGTTCTTGCAGAGAAACGGGACTTAGGGAGTTAGGGCCCGGCCACATGACCACGGTGCGGCGTCGTAAACGTTAAACGGCGCGGCGTCGGGGCATTGCACGTTATCGCACCGTGCGAAAATACGTTGGCGGTGCAACGCGCACGGCGAGACAACGTCGCATTCCTTTTTAAGGGCACCGTGTTTCTTTCTCCTCGTTTACTCAGTTAGTAATTACATTTTGTTCCGTTTCAGATTTACGACGCCGCAACGTGGTCATGTGGCTGCGCCCTAATCGCGGAAACTTAGCGATTAGATAAGTCCCATTTGTCGTGAAACGTAATTTGTTATACATAATATTTTAAAATATACCTACGAAACATTTTCTGAAATTCCATTAACAGGTAGGGTATGTAGTCTAAACCTCTAAACTACTCGTCCAAGGAGAAACAATTAATATTATAATCACGTTTAATGCTATACTTGTTAATTAAGTGTCTAAGTGCATACCCACTTAGAAACAGATAAATATCACATAGGTACCAAATTATACAAATGCTAGATGCAGATTCTGTTTATTAATTGATAAGATTTCAATTAACACCCACTAATACGTATGGAACTACTTAATTGCAAAGCTCGGTAAATTTCACTCGAGAATGTGTGGTTAAAGACTAGCTAACAATAAGGAATGTAAATAATACAAACCATGAATATGTTCGCTAGTGACGGTTGGGTCATTATCAAGAAGAATATTCTGTGAATGCCGTTCAGACAGAAGTAAACAAAACTTCTGATTCTTTATTCATCATTATCTTTTGAAGCCACTGTTGGACATGGGTGTCCCCCAGAGTACACCATATTCAACGACCGTGCATAGCCAGCATCCAAAGGATTGCAGCTATCTTTACCATCTGGTCACGAATACCTACTACAAGATGGACTGATGATGACTGATATCATGACTAGTTATATCTGGCTGGTGCGTAGCCACTCAAGTACCTACTCGTTTTTACCACCGGCCATCTATCCCAATTACTTTAATTAATTAATTATTAGGAAATGACAACACAGTTTTTGAACTGGCTTATCCTTTGACAAGCTTATATAGCCGCAGAGAATATAAATCCAATTACTTCATTTTGTTTTTAATAATTTTAATTTTTAAAGGAATGAACCCACTCCTATTCTGTCCAATGAATACAGGTTACAAAATGAGCAGGAAGTAGTACCTATACACATCCATTAGTAAAGTTTATCAAGAAATATATAAAGGCTGTTTTCTGTGTATTCTGTTGGATTTGACACTGAGAATTATGAAACATATTTGATCGACCAAGTTGGCTTCAACAATCAGTTACCAATCTTTATTATTTATATGTCATAGTCTGTTATTTTGGTAGACCAAGCCACTTAACATTGGGCATAAGTGGTACGAGAATGTACTAGATCGCAATCGAGATTGAAATGGTAGTTAAACCGTTATTTAATTTGAAAATATAAAAATAATTGAAACTTGAGTAATTTTATCTAAATGATCACATAACTCTTATGTGAAATAATGGAAACGGATTATTATATCGTGTATATGTATGTATGTATAAGCTTTGTTGTACATTAGAAAATAAATACAGGAAACACAGACAAAAACAATTTGATACAACAAAGGCGAACTTATCCCTTTCAGGGATCTCTTCCAGTTAACCCTTGAGGAAATGAGAAATGAACAAGCAACGACGGTGAAATACTAATAAAAAAAGTAGTCAAAGTCAAAGTCAAAGTCAAACTATTCTTTATTCAAGTAAGCTTATTAATAAGCATTTTCGAATCGTCTGACATTATCAAGAGAGAGAAAAAATCTACTACATCTAGGTAGTACATTTACTAACTTAAATTTTAAAGTATGTTACTTAATATCATTCTAACGGGAATCTTTGGTGGAGGCCTATGCTTAGCAGTGGACGTTTTTCTGCTGAAAGTGGATTTAGAAAAAAGGGGCGAATGCTCATTCTATCGCCCACTACGAAATCAACGAATCTCGACGAATCACGTTTTGTGTAACGAACGAATTTCGTTGAATGGGGGATAGAATGACTATCCGCTCGTTTGCTCTAAATCCACCTTCATACGATGACGATGATTATGCACCTATGTTTTTGTTTCACAGTCATCTTTATTTTATTACGACTAAGTTGGTATAATAAGTACATATACACGGTGCTCACGAGCATTGCTAGAGATTTTAACCAAGCATTCTAGACATCAAAATAAACAAAAAATATTATGAGACCTAATGTCAAATACCACAAAAAATTTTTTTTTCGAGTTTTTGAATACTTTTCAACACTTCCAGTACTTTTTTTATCAGAACAACAATTTGTTAAGAATATTTATTATACGACATGATATTTCCTCAAGTCTTTTCTTATTGTTTGATTGTCAGGCAAAAGGTGTGGAACACATTGTGGTAGAATTGTAATCAAAAATAAGTTTTTTATGACGAGTTACTTCGAAAAACGTATTTCGGAAAAAGTTTAATTATTTCTGAAACCAAGCCGAATCCAGGAAATTTTATATAACATTAAAGACACTAAATATGGTCAGGAATTCAGCATTAAAATCTTTCAGAATGCTCGCGAGCACCGTGTATACGATTATTTTCAGATAGGTCGGGTACCTACTCACTCGCACGAAGCATTTCACATGAATAAGTTATTTGAATGACTCGCTGAATAGTAATAAGTAAGGCATGTTCGCAGATTGAGTTCTAATGTATTTTATATGCAAGTTGCATATTTCTATACAACTGCGCACGTAGAGAATATATTTTCTACATTGTGATTAATTATTAAAACAAAACCGTGTGGTAACGGCAGTAAGAATACATTTGTCACCACCCCAACTCCTCCTGCGGGTATCGTAAAAGTCGACTAAGGGATTGAAGTGTCACTGACCACTATTTGATAAGAGATTGATGATGGGCAGCAGCATCATCATATTGGACACATTACTGCGATCGTCAATCCGCTTGCCCAGCGTGGCGATTATGGGCATTTACCTCCTAATACGCCTATACGCATAGTTAATAGGAGAGCCCTACGTCCTGCAGTGGACTATCATAGGCTGATGATGATGATTTATTTATTATTTAAATATGATCAACTAGCGAACCGCTCCGGCTTTCCACAAGTATAATCTGATACTTAAATCTTTCTCTTGAATCACTTTATGTAGGTACCTATGTATTGTTAACGAACAAACCGCATCAAATCAGTTGGGTAGTTTTTTTGGGACTTTTTCATCACACTTGCTGTCTAAGCGCGCCATTGCTTGCATGCGTAGTAATAGAAAAGTGAAATTGCCTAGGGAGTAATAGAAATGTCAGTACGTCATTTAATAATATTTTGTCTTAAAACTTATTTTTTTGTCGGCAAGTGTGATGAAAAACATTTTATGCATCACGGTAGGTAAGCGGAATACTAACTAACAAGTCTAACAGTCTCGTTAGTAATTCCGTACTTACTTCCCTTGATGCACAATGTATTTCTGTACGCATATATAAGTGATTTAGTTTTATACTATGTACTGAACCTATATCCTCCTATCCTCTCCAATTCAATTTCAGAAATTCGCAGATTACTATTTGCCTGTGCATTTAAATGTAACCCATATATTCTGATGATGTGTTAGGCACTTAAATAGTAATGCTTTTAGACAAACGCTTGCACTGACAGCTTGTCATGGGAAATGGTGCAAAGTGAACTGCACTTAGTAAAATTGGCTTCTCCACTCGTCGAAATATACAAGGGAATATAACCCTTGGCTGGTCAAATTTAGGGGTGATAATTGCTTCAAAGGAGAATGGGTTTTAAGTGGCGAATGTAGAAATTGGAAATATTGACGGCTTGTCTATGATTTACTGATTGTGGAATGTATTTGGGTTAGGTTCATTTTCAAGATTGTGGTTAACAATAAAGTTAGAAATGTTTGTTAATACATTTTTTTACAAAACCAAAGTAACCGAAATAGCGCTCCGAATCGCTAAACTGAAGTGGCAGTGGGCGGGGCACATTGCGCGTAGGACCGATGGCCGTTGGGGCGGGAAGGTTCTTGAGTGGCGGCCACGTACCGGAAGGCGTAGCGTGGGTAGCCCCCCCACAAGGTGGACTGATGACCTGGTGAAGGTCGCAGGAGTCCGCTGGATGCGGGTGGCGCAGGACCGGTCATTGTGGCAATCTTTGGGGGAGGCCTATGTTCAGGAGTGGACGTCTTTCGGCTGATATGATGATGATGATGATGATGATGACATTTTTTATATTTATCACGAATCCCGGTGAGGGCATTTTTTTGTATTTACTTAACACTTTGAGCGCGGGGAACTCCCGAAGGGAGTTTTCTGTGGGAGGTCCATTTCGGTTCGGTCCATGACGTCTAATTCCCTAAATGTCTGTTTCCACGAATGTCTATTTTCCTGGTCGTCTAGTTCCACGAATGTCTATTTTACTGATCGTCTAGTTCCACGAATGTCTATTTTCCTGGTCGTCTAGTTCCACGAATGTCTATTTTCCTGATCGTCTAACGAAACTGGAGCTACCAAATTTCTGTTAAGTCCTTTTTCGAGTTATACTCTTTAACTGATTTTTTCACCGAAGTGATCTCACAAGTGTTTTGTACACCAAGTTTGACACAAAATACTAAAATAAAACTTGAACGCTAAGAGCGTTTACACATTATCCGATCAGGACCATCGGATACCCAATAGAGGAAGGTGGGGTAAGACGTGGTAGCGAGGTAAGATGGGTACTTGGGTACCCTACCGAAACAGACAATGCAGTGTTACTAGAAAATTTATTTAAACGCCATGTAACTCTATTTAGCAGTACCTGTTAGTGTCACAAAGTTTCATCGGAGGAGTGCACGTTTCTACTTGGTATGTTTTATTTTTATTTTAAGTGGTTTTATCTAATTATTGACTTACATGAATAAAGTGCGTGACTGTTAATTATAATTAACAGTCACGCAACTGTTAATTATAATTAACAGTCACGCACTTTATGCAACTATATTAAAACTTTATGTTTTATGTTACTTAATGTAACTATATTAAATTGTCACACATCTTACATATCATATATATTATGATATGTAAGATGTGTGACATATTTTTTTTGATGTTTGTTTATTTTACTATTTTAAACTCATTAATTTGTTCCGGTCTGCTTCAATTTATAGCCTCAGAAAAAATTATAGGTACAATTTACAAGTCTAGTTTGGGAAATATGGGTTACCCGCTTGCGGGCAAGATGGGGTTGGTCCCGATGAATTGTTCTTTTTTGATTTTGATTTAATTTCAAATTAAACAATAAATGATTCTTTGTATAATGCATCATTGCGTCTATTCTGGTAAGCCCGAAACAGTTAATGCCTTATCCATGAATGGTCGAAAAAAGCCCAAGACAACTTCGAAAAAGAGGAGAAACAACTATTATCATATAAAACAGAAATAGAGGATGTATTCCGAGGCTAGTGAAGAATGGATCACTTGCCAGACTTGCGGTAAGTGGGCCCATTGTGGCTGCGCATCTGTGGAAGACAACAATGATGAAGCTGTCCATATCTGCCCGATTTGTGAAGATGACGTTTAAATTGTCTATACTCCATCTTACCTAAGGGGGTACGTCGTCTTGCCCTATAGGTGGGGTAAGATAAGGAGATTTCGTTATTTTTTTAAAGATGATATCTATGGAAAAAATATATATTTGTTTATTTTGACTGATTATAATTGAAAGAAGAAAGACTGATTATTTTCTTAATAAAAGTTCCTACATTGTGCAATTCATTAATTCATTAAAGTCCCCATCTTACCCCACCTTCCCCTAATAACGGATAATATTAATAAAGTAAGACCATCGGATGCCCAATAATAACAGATAATATTTATAAAGTAATAAAACACGAAGAAACGATTAAATAAATCAACTTTTATTTCAAACTTAAAAAAAATATTTAAATTGCTTTTAAATTAAAATAATAATACTACTCGTATTAAACATTTAATTATACTCTTACGGCCTATTTCACAATCTCTAGTTAAAGCCATCTGTCAGATAAATAATAACACGTACTCTTTCTTCTTGCAGGTGAAAGAAAGAGATATTTTTTATCTGATAGATAGCTTGAACTGGAGATTATGAAACAGGCTATTAATAAAACTCCGTAACCAAAAAAATCGCACCGTTCGTGTTGTTCTACAGCCAAATAACTAACATCTACTAACGAAACTTCTTATTAAGAACAAGTTTCAAGAAAATGATCTTTCTAAGAAATGCCAGTACTGTAATTTTTTTTTTATTCAATTTATCTAGCAGCACCTGATAGGAGTTATCAAACTCGATATCCCGGCGATTCCTGTTTTTTTTAAGCCTGTTAAATATGCCTTTATATAACTTGGTGTCGCAGAAAGAAGCTTCTTTTTTAAGATAATATAAGAAGCTGTAAAAGTTTGGGGATTTTTTTAGAACTTTGGATTTGAAACGCCGGTGCCAAGCTTCTAGAGCATTGGTCGTGCGGTGTCGGTTTTCTGTGTCACTTAAGGTCGATGGCGGGAATTTTGGATACCAGTGGTCACGGTAATACTCTTTGAAATCTTCTATAGGGTCTGTCTGAGGTCGATTTTGATTTCGACGTTGACGTTGATTTTGACGTGGACGTTGGCTGCCCAGAACTAGCGAACACGCCTCTTCAATCTTGTCTGCTGGTAGCAGAGGGATGATTGATATCAAACGGGTTATATTTCGTCCCTTTGATGTTGCTGTCACATGAATTGCATTTGATTTTTTCCATATCGCTTTATTATAATGGAAAAAGCAGCCCGTTACTTTAACCTCAGGAAACACGATTTTCACAGCATTTATCTGGGCTTGTTCAAAATCACATTTATAGTCACGAATTTTCACATCAAATTTATCCTTGATTAGTTGAAAGAACCGTACGTACGTCTTTTGAGTCTTATCCGGCAGTAATCCGAAAATTACCGGAACGATGTTGGTAGTCTTGATATCAGAACCAACGTCAATGTGAAGAACAAATAACTCGAAAAATGGATGCGGAGTTACGTAAAAAGTAGCATCACCATAGTAGGTACTCGTATACTCTTTTACAATATTCTTGGATAATATTGTTGACAATACTAGTATTTTGTTGTCTCGTCCATCTTCAGCGACTACCATATCGCCAATCATTTTTTGAGGCACGTGAACATCTTTTAAATTGGAGCAGGACAATTTATCTACATTCAAAAAATTTTTCCTTGCCCTATAACATGCACTCTTTTTCGAGGAGAAGGATGGTACTTCAATTGCATATTCGGGCCCTCTAGTCATCATCCCTTCAAAATTTTCTTCAAAGATATGTTGGACAGGCCGAAAATCAGAACACACATCCATTTTACACTTGTCAATTATGAAATCGACTTCGTTCTTAATATTATTACGGTCGCATAAATGTGTTTTGCGGCGTACCATTTTATTTTTCTTGTCATTTATTGTTATGCTCGCGTTGCAATTATCGCGGTCACAACAACGCCATAAGGAGGTGCCATTACGGTTTTGCACATTTAAAGTGTACTGGTAACCATCAAATAATAATATTCGCTTCCCTTTTCTGCTTTTAATGAACCTAATTTCATTATCCATTGCGATTATCCTTTGCGATATCGATTGTGCAATAAACAACGTCAAACATATCTGTCATTGCAAATATTTCAAAAGAAGATAATGTATAGACAATCAGTGGCCAGTATTCATGATGTATTAGGTAATTTATGTAAAAGTTATGTAATGAAATGACGATGAAACTACACACTTACATAGTCAAGCCAAGTGGCCTCTTTATTGATATTCCTTCGAGAGATAGATATGAGACGACTGACTCAGTGTCGGTTCGGTTATATTATCGATGTGCTGGTTTTACGTATTTATATTTATTTTATATACGAGTGTACATTTGTGACCATTTACAGCTAATATATAGTAAATAAATATCTTAGGACATCTTACACAAATCGACCTAGACCCACGGTAAGCTCAATTAAGGCTTGTGATGTGGGTACCAAGCGACGATATATATAATAGATAGAATAGACGATATATATGACATATAGGCACTTAAATACATAGACAGCCATGACCAAGGAACAAATATTTGTGATAAATAAATACACAAATAATGCCCTCGCCGGGATTCGAACCCGGAACCTCCAGCTTCGTAGGCAGGGTCACTACCAACTAGGCTACGGAGGCTCTATATGGTGTCTAGAGTACTAGACATTCGGAGTATTGACGTGTGGCGACTAGACATTCGCGGAATTAGACGCTATGGTCACTAGACATTAAGGGAATTGACATATGACGACTAGACTGACTAGACATTCGGGGAAATAGACTTGTGGACACTAGATGTTCAGGGAATGGACGTATAGTGACTAGACATTCGCGGAATTAGACGCTATGGTCACTAGACATTAAGGGAATTGACATATGACGACTAGACATTCGGGGAAACAGACTTGTGGACACTAGACGTTCAGGGAATGGACGTATGGTGACTAGACATTCGCGGAATTAGACGCTATGGACCGAACCGGTCCATTTTCGCTACAAAGCGGAAAAATCACGGGATCGGCTACGAACGTAGCGCGTAGCACTCGTTCGCAATTAAAGTGTTAAGCTAGTTATTCATGACAAAGTAGTTATTGATTCGACACGACCATTTCTTCAAAACCATCCTTGAGGGCAAGATAGAAGGTAGAATAGGTAGAGGGAGACCAAGACGAAGCTATATGGACCAAGTGATGGAAAGAGCGGAGGTGGAGTCGTATCAAAGTATCAAAGTGCTAGCACAAGATAGAGAGGGCTGGAAGTTACTCCACCGACAAGAGAATATCTCTTAAGTTTATGATGATGATAATAAATAAATATCTTGGGACATCTTACGCAAATTGACCTAGTCTCACGGTAAGCTCAATTTAAGGCTTGTGATGTGGCTGTGGGTACCAGGCGACGATATATATAATAGATAGATACATATAGCTACTTATATACATAGACAGCCATGACCAAGGAACAAATATTTGTGATAAATAAATACACAAATAATGCCCTCGCCGGGATTCGAACCCGGAACCTCCAGCTTCGTAGGGTCACTACCAACTAGGCTAAGGAGGCTGACATATGATATACAGTCGATAATGATGATGATGCTGATTGACAAGTATTTTCAAAATGAAGACAAAAAAGCTTGTAGTAGGGGTAATTCAGAGACAGTCACTTTAGAGGGCAGGTCACATAGAGAGCATTAAGAAAGGGTCATTTAAGCCGTGACATAAGGCCAGATCTAAATTAGAAATATGGGTCCAGTAAAGTGGAAATCTGAACAGAATCCAAGAGAGGTTTCATAATGCTACCTCTTTCGAGAAGTTTACGATCGTCGAAACGAATTGTCGCTTCCAAAGGCATTTGGGCATTGGCCCGATACATGCCCAATAATCAAAATTTGCAATTGGCTATGTAAAGTTTTCTTAAGGTATGAATATTATATTTTTCCCTGATAGTCGTCGTCTTAAGGTTAATAAAAATTCGGCTCTTTTATTTTTGAAGAATAAAAGACCCGAATTTGAAAAAGATTTTTTCTTCGGTTACCGCGAGGATTACTCATGAAATAAAACTATGAAAACGGATAAACTCGCGTATATTAACTAATTTTAACTTCATTCCGACGTTTCGAACACTTTACAGGGTTCGAAACGTCGGAATGAAGTTAAAATTAGTTAATTTACGCGAGTTTATCCGTTTTCATAGTTTTAGTTCTTGAAAAAGATTGTTAACAAATTATAGGAAATAAAAATAAAAGAGCCGTATTTTCTTGAACCTTAAGACGACGGCAATCAGGGAAAAATATAATATTTATACCTTCGGAAAACCTTACATAGCCAATTATGATAAATAAATACACAATATATCTTGGGACATCTTACACTAATCGACCTAGTCCCACGGGCAGCTCAATTAAGGCTTGTGATGTGGGTACCAACCAAGCGACGATATACAGGACAAACAATCTAAATGGGCCAAGAAGGCATTTTTGGAAACCATAACAGATAGCGAATTCTTGTCTTAGGAACCATGAGATCGATTTAAGTAAAACGAAAAACTGCTTGTAAAACGAAAAACTTGGCCCAATAATCGAACCTGCAGTTTTTGAAAAATAAAATTTCGGTATTTCATTTGGATATCTGTTATGTAGCTCTTAAATAGTTTTACTAAAAACACGATATCTATAACTAATAAAATGCACTGTAAGCTTCTAGCTGGAGACGAGTTTTATCTATGTAACAGTATCATATAACAGATCAATAAGCTCCGACCTATTTGTCTCAATATAATAAGAATAAGAATGGTTTATTTGGTGCCATAAAATCATCATCATCATCATCATCATCAGCCAATTGACGTCCACAGCTGGACATAGGCCTCCCCCAGAGAGTTCCACAAAGATCGGTCGTGAGCTGTCCGCATCCATTGGACACCCGCAACCTTTACCAGGTCGTCGCTCCATCCTGTGGGGGGCCTTCCCACGCCGCCAAAATCGCCAGGTTGAAGTGGCAGTGGGCTGGCCATATTGCCCGGAGGACCGATGACCGGTGGGGGTCGGCGTGTTCTCGAGTGGCGACCACGCACTGGACGGCCCATAAAATACGGAACAATAAATACAAGTATAATCAGTAAGGATTTGAACACCAAAAATAATGCCACTCAGCATGTGTCCTGTCAGATGACACGACGCTGGTTTTCAGGGCAAACCGAACTAAAAAGTGAAAAATAAAAATAATTACAAAGATAGGTAACACAGTAACAAAAGTCGGTAAATGTGCACAATGTAGAAGAAAAACATAATGTAGGATTTAACATAATTATCTTAACAACATAGTGGCAAAGTGTATAATATATGACAAAAAATTAAAAAGCTGATTAGAAACCAATAGATGAATTTATCATTGCATGTATTTAAATCCAGTACCAAAATATGAAAACAATACGTTCAACTTATTATTTTAATAGGCTACCTTGTACCCCACTGACGGACCAAGGCCCTGTCTTCACCAGTTTCACCACTGATATTATCCAAACACAAAATTACTAAATACCCGCGGCAACTAATTATAACTTTGTTTCTGTCAAAACCACGAATATTATTAATTATTTCCCTTAATCAGTTACTCATTAAACAGATAAAGCCCTTGTTACAAAATGATAAGACGTCTTATTATTTTTGCCCTTTGTCATTTCATAATAAAGTTGGGCAAAGTTGTAATCTTCTTTGACAGACATTTTATCATTTTAGTTCAAAGCACGATGATCGCTTAATCGGCTTGTAATTCTTCGTTACCTACTCGGAATATTTTAATGACTGCTTAGATTGCGGATATAAATGACGATTATACAAAGATTGTTTAATTGTACCGACGTTTATATTCCGTTTACCACGGAATCCGGATTACAACAATACAATTTATTGTCACCAATAATGTTTCTATTAGAAAAGCTTCAGAAAGAATCTGTGTTCATATAATTTTTTTTTTGTTTTTACAAACGGCCCCAACGGGTCGATTCGAATTAATTGACAAAAAATATTGCTTGAAAATATTGTTTTCTTAAGATACCTATTCCTACCCTACCTATGTGAACTCCATTAGTATTATAGAAAATCTAAAAAGTAGTATACTACTCGTACAATAATACGAGTATTATTACTATTCAAACAGACTGATGGATCGTTTCGCAGTATCTACGTATTGGACAGTCACTATCGGATATATCTGCCCGGCCAGGGAATAACATACTTAAATAAATAGACAGATTAGACAGCCATGACCAAGGAACAAAAATTTATGATAAATAAACACACAAATAATGCCCTCGCCAGGATTCGAACCCGGAACCTCCAGCTTCGTAGGCAGGGTCACTACTACCAACTAGGCTACGGAGGCTCACAAATATTTGAGAAGACCTCTATTGTCATCGTGATAAAATGTATGTTCAGATATTATTGAGCGCTGTCGCCGCTTCGATATGAAATGAAATGAATTTATTAGCACAAAACATAACTTAAAATTATATTACATTAAAAACAGAGATATCAAAATTGTACCAGAGGGTCCTCACTCAGGTTGTTGTCACGTAGTGCACCGCAGGGCACACTACGCAACGCTCATTTTCAGTGAGGCCCGAATATATCTGATACCTACCAATTGTATATCCGCTCTGTTCTATCAAGGTCTTCTACATTACACACTAATCATCATATTCCCTAATTGCGTTTCCAGGCAAACCGATTCATAATTACCAGCTAAACGGTAATCATGGGTAGCGATGGATGAAATTAATAATATTCCATGCTATCTCAATGATGCGCTTGAACTGGCGCCATTTCTGCAAATTGCGGGAGACGCGATATCAAATTGACAATTTATTTATTGAATCGTGTCGGTTGATTTAATTCCGGTTACGATATATTTGAATTTACGTGTTGATTCTTCAAATTGATTGTAAATAAATCACGATTATAGATGGTTCACGATAACGCGCGGCGATGACAAGACCTAATATGACAATACACACCAAAGCTATTCACAAAGCAGAATGAAACGATCTATTCTATACAGACTTCCCAAAACTA